>JAKTSW010000110.1:0-35342 GCA_030580435.1 Babjevia anomala
TGGGACTGCGTTCAGGATCCAAAGGATGGCCAGACGGAAGATGAGAAGGACGTCAAAAAGAAAGATGAGAAGACACGTAAAAAAGACAGGCAACCTAAAATGCGGCTAGTCCATGGACTTCTCGAATGCCAAAACAAGGGTTGCTTGCCTGGCAAAAGCAGGCTGTGGAACCGAGATGTTGTAGCATGCCTAAATTTCATTCATATTCTAAACGTGTACCGCGAGAATGATGAGCGTCCTGCTCGGTTTTGTCGTGAGTCAATCACAGATGTATTCTGTGAATCGCTCCATCCGGTCGAGTTATCGTTTGTCTATTTTTACAGATGTTATTCGTTATATCGAATATCGTTATATCGAGATTCGACTGTACGCGAATATCGGATGTAATTAGTAACTCTATCAATAATAATAACACTATCAAATTTTCAATTCCATAGTCATAATGCTTTTTGATTTTGATTTACTCTACAGCAGGCATGAAGTAAGATAATTGAGAAATACCTTTATTGTTTTATTTATCACATTCTTTTGGTAAATTTCTGGCTCGAAAGCGTTCGTTGAATTTTGGATCGATGTTGCCTGATGAACTGCGAGTAATATATGAACCCGCAGAAGGCCAACCTGTAGATGCTGAGTATGTAGCATATGATTGTTTTACATAAAACACTTCTAACTTTTACAGTATCATCGCGATTCATGGTTTGTCTGGCGATGGAGAGAAGACCTGGACGGCGGCTTTGAGGTCTGGTTCATCCGTGCTGTGGCTACGTGATCTACTGCCTCCGGAAGCACTCTCAGCCGGTCTAAATATTCGTGTTATGACATACAATTACAATTCAAATGCATGGTTAGGGAAAAATGCGAACAATCTAAATGATAGAGCTGTGGGTATGGAACGCCAAATTTACAGCTCCAGAACGAACTGCATGAGCAGGCCTTTGCTTTTCGTTGCACACAGCATGGGTGGGTTAGTTGTGAAGTCATTTCTTACGCACTTGCATCAGCGTGTTCTCTCCAGCCTCTCTGCCAAGAGAGTGAGTGCTCTCTACGATGATTTCCATATGCTCGAACGATGGGCTGAGCTGCGAAAGGCAATTTGTGGGGTGATATTTTTGGCAACTCCTCATCGAGGGTCTATTTATGGTTCTATACTTTCACGACTTCCTAGAGTTAGTAACGCTGTGAAAGACTTAAAGCTTCACAACGGTGTACTAGAAGAATTGTCGGAATCTTTCGAAGCTGCCTACATAGAGCAAGCAAGACGATTCGGTCCTTTTTACATAGCTTGCTTCTATGAAAACAAGCCCGTGTTTGTAGTTGGCAACAAGGTACTTATCACCAAATGTCTTTAATGGATGGAACCCAATCTAACACAATATCGAGGTTATTGTTAGTAAAGAAAGTGCAGAAATGACGCGATGCTCGATAAATGTTGCAATTGAAGCAGATCATATGGACATTTGCAAATTCACCAGTGCTGAAGACCCTAAATTCCGAGCGGTTGCACCAGTAATTTTAGACTTCATATTGGACTGGATAGCAATAAATCGTATAAAAAAGAATCCCGTTCTAGTCTTAAGAGAACCCCGTGACGAAAAAGTTTCGGTGGAGTATGCACTTAATTTTATTTGAATTGATCATATAATATCGATATAAGACTAATCCTTTAGTATCGTTGGCATTCATGGAATATACCAAAATGCCCTTTCAACATGGAAAGCAGGAGATAAGCCAAGTAGACATAACGAAACGTGGCTGGAAAAATTTTTACCTGAAGACTCTTTCAAAGGAATAAAAAATGCTCGTGTTATGACATATGGATATGATATTCAAAATTTGCAGGGAAATTACCTGAATATGATGGCTCGCCAATTCTTTATAGCACTCTCAAAATTTAGAAAAAATACTCGACGGCCAATTATATTTGTCTGCCATTGTTTAGGTGGTGTTATCGCAATGAAAGCCTTAGTAGACAGTCTCACAGATGAAGATCAGATTATCCGTAATATAGCTCAAAACTGCATCGGTTTGATCTTTCTAGCTGCTCCGTTAGATGGGAGCATTTGGAGATCCGGCGACGGTGAAGGAAGCTATAGCAACATGCTTCTAGATTTATTCTCGACTGATTCTCTTGCAAAACTGAAGCAATGTGTGCAGGATTTTTTTGAAATGGTAACAAGCGAAAGCTTTGCCAAATTGAGGTTTGAATCTCTCCGCTACGCTTATCCCGGGAGAACTGATAATCATGAGGTCAGAAATTTTTTTATTGAAAGTTACATAATACGTATATTGATGTCTTCTAGCCACACGTGTCTCTCGAACCTGCTGTACAATATGGTCTGCCTGTGATTCAATTTTGGAAAACTCATTCTACTATGGCTCAGTTTTCTGATCCCTTGGACGAAGACTATTTACAAATATTAGATTGGCTTAAGAAGTTTATATTTGGTAGGTTAGAATGACTCTGAGTAAAGCTCTATACTGATAGACGTACTTAGCAGGATCAAACCAGCATTATCCCACGGAGACTATCAGTCCAGAAGTCCGAGAAAAATGTTTGTAGACAACTGAGCTTCTTCCTAGATACAACGGCGACAGCTAACTTTGAATTCTAGATGGGATATTACATGCATGGCTTATGAAACGCAATCCTTTCCGAATATCACTAAACGATGATAGACTAGATTCATTATATGATGATAATTCCACAATATCTGAAGTTTCTCAAGCTCCGATGGAATGGATATTCCAGCACCCAGAATATTTGTCCTGGAAAAAATGGAAGAGCTCTTTCTTATATGTCAACGGTCGAGGTATAATATTTATAGTCCTTCCCTCAGCGAGAGTTGTGATAATTCTAATTTTAATATAGTTGGTACAGGGAAAACGACACTAGCGTAAGTTATTAGATAAAATCTATAGACTTCACATGATCAGTAATATTTCGACCTGCTGACTTAATTCCCATATAGATCAGTTGTATTGGAGGACGTTTTGAAGGAGCAATGCAACAACAGCTCAATCACTGTCTGTTACATTTTTTGTGATTACCGTGAGCCTATGACTTTAAAGCCAGCGAACATAATAGCTTGTATTTTTGAACAGTTACTCGCAGACATGAATTCTCGAAGTACAATTCCAGATGATATTAACGAGCTCACGTTACTTTTGCAAAGTAATCCTCAGTTGGATTCGGATATTTTCATGAATAACTGCAGCACTTATTTGCTTTCACTATGTGCTGGATTAGAAACTGTAATTTTAATAGTAGATGGGCTTGATGAAGCTTCTGATGAAGATGCTGGTATTTTATATTCCGCTCTTGCGGATGTATCTACTCGCCTAAATTCGATAGACAATATTTCTCTAAATATCTTGATGACTGGTCGAGCCAGCACCTCAAAGATTAAGGATAGGCTAAGCATGTCATTCTATGAAATCGAGCTTAACATGGAAGTTATGAATGATGATATAAAAGTCTATATTGAGAATCGATTAGCGAGTTCTCCACAACCGTTTAGGTCTTATTTTACCGAAAATCCTGATATGAAAAGTCAGATAACGAAATATTTAGTTGATCGTTCCGAGGGAATGTGAGTTTTATGATAAAATGTCGCATTTTTCTATTTCTAATGAACTATAGCATCATATGGGTTATATATCAGCTAGACAGCGTGTTTAAGAGTGGTTTCGACAGCCATGATGACATCAAAGATATGTTTTTATCGCTTCCCTATGGTCTCGATGCAATTTATCTTCGATTGCTCACAAATATACCAACCAAACTCCGATGTGTTGCTCGAATGATTTTTACTTGGCTGCTATTCGCTCAAAGGCCTTTGAGAGCGGTCGAGGCTGCTGAAATTTTGCGTGTCAGTGTTAGATTAGGCTTTCTCAGTTCGTCAGATTCGTCATATATGGAACCTTTGGGTGCTATCAATCTTCGGCAACTCGCTTCGAGTATTGGTCTTCTAAGGTTCGAAAAGGACGAAACGCTGGTTTTTGCGCACGACTCTATCCGAAATTTTTTACTCTCACCGTCGCTTGCTATCGATGAGAGACCACGGGAGTTTTGTTTTGATACCTTGGAAGCTCACGATATGATTGCTGAAATCTGCTTCAAATACCTCTTATATGATGAGGATGTTAAGACAATATCGTTAATGGATGTCAAGGACGGTGACTCCAGAGCAAGCTTTTACTACTTTTTAGAGAAGTGCCCTTTAATTTCTTATGTCTGCTGCTTTGGGTATGCCCATGTACAACATGGACTGATTAATGGCAATAAGGAATTGAAGTCACGAGGCCGCCAACTTGTATTTGAACTGTTTTCTCTTGACAATTCAAAACTCTGTGATTTGTTTTTAAGAGTATTTGAGGACCAAGAATACACCAGCTTTGACAAGCTGATAGGAGCATGGCGGAAACACTTCGTTCATCCTCAAGCGGCTGTGCTAATTGGCCTTGGATTGCTCCTAGATTACTATCACGACTTTGAGAATGCTCTTGTGGATGCTGACTTCGATATCGATTATAGTAAGCGTAAATCTTGTGATGACCTAAGTAACGAGAAAAGCGTGCACAACAACAATATCTTCCGAACAAAGCTTTTCGGCGTTAAGTTCGATGCAACAAGCACTCAGTTACTTAGTTTAAATCGAAAATACAAGATACCTCCTTTATCGCAAAGTAGCTTGCTCGATTATCTCTTGTTATACTCTGTGGAGAAGTCAAATCAGCAATTTGCGAGTGCTTTTTTACACATGGGTGCCAATGCTAACATGTTTATTGGTGGAGAGTATGGTTCTTTAATAAATTTGTCTATTCGCGATGGCATGCATGATTTTATTAGATATCTTTTACGAGCTGGAGCTGATGTGAATACTCCGGTTGGCAAGTATGGTACGTCCTTGCAGACTGCTTTGACGTTTGGAGATACAGCCACATTCAATTTAATATTGGAGTTTTCTCCAGAAATATTGGGCATTGGAGCTGTTCTAAGTGGTACATTACGTACTGCGGTGAAGACCGCTAATATAGCGGCTATTGTAAAGCTATTGGAGTGTGGAGCTGCACAATATCTCGAAATAGATGATGGTGAAGGATCTACACTACAGATTGCTACGAAGCTCAGCGGGCCGTCCGATGCTTTGGATATAGTCCAGGTGCTTATGGATCACGGCGCGAACGCCGATGCCGATTTAGGTATTCACTGCGAGACACCTCTGCAAGCTGCTATCGGAAGTGGTAACATGAGAATGATCGAATTGCTAGTCGCTCGAGGCGCTGATGTGAACAAAGAAGATAAGTCGTATAGATATGGCAACCCGCTTGCTATAGCCTCTGCCAAGGGAAATATTGCAGCCGTCAGGCTTCTTTTGGAGTATGATGTGGATATCAATCAAATAAGTAAACGGTACGGATCTGCTCTGCATGCGGCTATCGACAGGAACTCTTTAATTGAGACAGTAAAGATATTGTTAGATCACGGCGCCGACGCCAACATAGAGGTTCCTCACTACGGTGCTCCATTGCACATGTCGGCTTTATTTTCGCGTGATGACATTGCTATGTCCCTGATCAAGTATGGAGCGCAGATAGATCTGGTCTCAGGGAAATATGGAACTGCAATTCAAGCAGCTGCGGCAGCTAACTCGGCTGTCATGATGGAACTACTCATATCGGCTGGTGCGAACGTGAATGAGATTGGCGGATTGTACGGAAACGCTTTACAGGCAAGCTGTGTTTTCTCCTCTCACTTTAGGGATCTCGATAGTGCAGCAAATATTTTGTTAAGCGCAGGCGCGGATGCCACTGTTGAGGCAGGGAAGTACGGCAACGTGCTCCAAGCTGCAGCTTACTCTGGTCAATACGAACTATTGAAACAAATGCTAAATGAAATTCCATTCTATCGCGTCATAGAATTACTCTACAGCGTTTCTGGACATTATGGGACAGTGCTAGAGGCTGCCTGCATCAGTGCCTATTTTCACGCCAGTACATCTGATGTTCTGTCTATGATAGACTTACTATTGCAAGCAGGAGGTCGACGGCAGGTTGATTTACAGGGCGGCGAATACGGCAGTGCGCTACAGGCCGCCGTCTGGTCAAGGAATTTGAATGTGGTCAAGCTTCTCATGCAAGCAGGCGCGAACCCAAACATGTGTTCAGGTTACTATGGAACTCCGCTGCAAATGGCTATTTTCCAACAACAGCCGGATATTGTTGTTCAGCTCCTAAGCCATGGCGCGGACCCCACGATCGCAAGAGCTTTTTCGATGCCTATGACGATAGAAGATAAATATAGTGACGCTATCGCACTGACAAAGCACCAACATAATATAGAAATAACCTCGCTAATGGCTAAAACGGAAGCTGGCCTGTCGCGCTGACGTGGCAGAAGGGACTAATAAACAATAGCCAAACTCAAACTTTCATTTATCGACATAGACAAAACATACACAAAACATAGACAGAGATTTTGTATACATTTTTTATTGCATGGTCGCATTGGAGAAATAGATTCTTACGTAATCGCTGATTTGTTTGTCTCTTCTGTCCCGTCTTCATGGACTCTCTTGTTTGTTGTTGTCAAATATGCTTAATGTCAGATTGCCAATGGAATCTAGCCAGCTGAACTTCTACGCCAGACGACAATTCTCGGTCTATTCCCATTTGATATGTCCGATATTCAGAATGTCCGGACCAGATATTCTTCGACAACAGCAAGTGCTTGAAAAGACTAGGATGAGCCAAACGCTATTCGACCATTTCCGACATTTGCCCAAAAATGACCTTATTTTCACGATCCAATAGTATGATTTTATACCACTTAGTGAGCCTTGACATGATCGGATTTATACTAATTTAGTCCCAAGACACTAGACGAGACTAATTGAGCATATCAGATTTCTCTATTAGCAGAATATTTGGCTCCCTGCATCGCTAATGGCAAGCTTTCAATCCAGATATTACCGCGAAGAATGTACTCTAAATGTATATAGCTATAACAGTGCGCCATTAGCGCGTATTTCCTTGACGTGCGCGTGCTTAATATAATATCCTGTTCCGGCTAGGCAAATGCTGTTTTGTGATTTTGTGACTCGCACACTTAATACATGCTGTTTTATTTGTGTGCGACGCGTCGCGACGTGACACAAAATAGATGCTGGTTGAGCTCGGTTCATCCCTCATTTCGGACACGCATTTAGACATTCAAACCCCCTGCATCCGCCTAGCAGCGAGTCGAAACGACTGTCATTTTTATACCAACCTCCGTATTAGAAAACGTCTGTCTCTACATATTTGTGTTTGCGATCCTCAGCTGTCAAGTATCGGAGATCTGCTTCTATAGCCAGTTTTTTTGGACGGTTTTTTGCTTAGTTTCTATTTTGGTTCGACTAGCTCTTTTCTTTGAACGCGTTGCGGAAAGTTAGCTCAAACTTAGCAAGTTTCCCACTGAAGAGCTGTTTTTCCATTTTGCATTTTAGACCAATTGATTTTATTTTATTTTTTTGGAGAGATCATAGAATTTATCGATACTATTTTTTGTAGATTGAGCCTCTAAACGAGCGAAGCTGCGTATTTCCGACTCAACATGTCTTTTTTTACGCGAATAAGCCATCGGTCGCCAACAACGGATGCGCCGTCGCGGGATTTCAACTCTGGCGAGCAGCTGAATGATCTCAAGAAAGGCAGAAGCAGCAAGGTCAGCAAGGTTGCAAAGCCTGCTAGAATAGATACAAATATTCCGGTTTTGAGCCCGTCGCTGTCGCAGTTTCCTGCTTCACCGGCCGGGTCTTATCTCTCACCTCTGCCTTCTCCGGCTCTGTCTGTAAAGTCAACTTTCTCGACAAGTTCTCATTCAAGCTCTCAGAGCTTGAAGTCGATTACAGATGCTCCCATTCCTCCTCTTCCTTCGAACCTTGTGTTCAGAGAATTGGACAGATATCCAAGAATACATAATATCAGCGTTAATGATCACCCTCCTCGTCATGCTCAATCTCACCCTCCTCGTCGGTCCTCAGTGAAGTCCGCCAACAGGCCACCTAGGCTTAGGATTTCAAAGACGAACGCACAGTTGCCTCTTCTCTCACCGATAGGAACTCCGCCATTGGCCTTGGAGCATAGCAATGCTCTGCACAGTATACAAGACATTCCTCCTTCTCTTGCGTCACAGGGCTATTACTCTGAGAGCTCTACGCTGTCTACTCCAGACTACAGCGCAACATCTCCGCAATCATCTCACGAGATTGGTCCAGATGTACCACATACCTGTCCTTTGTCCGAAACGTCAAAATCTGAGAGCGCAGTCCAGAATTCTGATATATTAAGCAGCAGTTCTGTGCCCAGCATCAGCGAAATAGCTCTTACTGCTTTTGCAAACAAAGCTACTGAAATAAAGGACATACCCGAAATGGTGCCGGAAACGGAGACTGATATGCGAGATGACGGCAGTCACTATTCAGAATTTGAGGTCACTCAAGTAAGTACATAGAGATCTACAACTCTTTATAAGATATGCTGATTTTTTTAAGACTACTGAATCGGATATCCGCAATGTACGACCGTCTCTAGTGCTAGCAGGGCAGTCTTCCAGAAATTCCCTGAATTCGTTAAGCGACAGCAATAAGAGTCCAGAACCAGAAGATTTTGAAATAGCAGAGGGAACAATATCACCGGACGATATTATTAGATCCAAATCCAAATCCAAGGAATCATTTAAAGCTGTGGGAGCCTTTTTGGAAAAAAAAAACCTCAATAAACTACAGGACATCAATGTTTCTAACTTGAAGTCGTTGAAAATTATGGATAGCGACGCTACAGAAACCGCGAAGTATAACTCTGAACTTATCAAATCGCTAGAGCATGAGTTGCGCCAGGTTTCGGCAGATCTAGCTTCCTCTATAAAGCGTGAAATGGATTTAGAGCTGATGCTGGACAAGTTTGCAACGACGGATGACCGGCTTGGAGCCGTTGATGATAAGATTTCAAGCGACTCTTCTGAGGTGTACCCGTATCGAAGTCAATTTTATGCCAGCCGATTGCAAGTGTTGGAGAAGAAGCTTCGAGCAGAGCAGCAAGAGAAAGCACAACTGCGAATTGACTTCTTAAGCCAGCTTGATATGGAACGACAGAAAAGACAAGAAGCAGAAGACAAAGTGAGAATGCTACAGTCTCGAAGTAAGGTAATCAGGATTCATTCACTTTGAAGGAAATTTGACGTACAAATCGAACTAACTTAAATTATGTAGCCATCGGTACTTAAAAGTGAGGAGGAATGGGAAGAAAAATTTCGAGCTCTTGAAGAAGATCTAGAAAATTCACGCCGAAAGCTGGCCTTCGAAAGATCAAATGGCCATAACCTCGAATATTTGTTGGCCAGCATGAAGCAAGAACTCGAAGACGGATGTAAAATCGGTGGTTGCAGAAATAGCAATTCTAGTAAAACTTCAAATTTCTCAGAGAAATCTATGTCCATGATGGATTCATCTGATAATGAGGAAACGGAAGATACGGCAGCAAGCTCACTACACTCTCGATCTACATCATCTTCGACTTCTGGGAAAGGAGATTCATATGATATCAAAGACCTTGAGTCACAGCGAGAAGCCTTGCAACAAGCTATCCGAAGTTTGAAGGAGCGTTATACGTTGGAGCTAAAACATAATGTTGAAAAGATTAAGTCCTTAGAAAGTCAGTTAGCCAGGGAAAAGGGCAGGGCTAAAGCCATGGCCGCGAGAAGACCAACCCTCGACAGAGATGCAGCTTTCATCAAGGACGATGTTACTACGCTCAAGACAAATCTTGCTAACGCATTATTTGATAAGGCGGCGTTCGAAAAAAGATTGGGATTGCTAAAAGATAAATTAGCTACTCTTTTCACAATCCAGTTCAATGAGACTGATCTGAAAGGAGATAGCGAGGTGTCTGAATTTTTCGATATTATCGAAAATTCCTTCAAAGAGAAGATTTCACAGATGCAACAAGAATTTGATAACAACTCTTTGTCTTGGGATCAAGAAAAACAAGAATTGTCTAATCAAATCGAAGGCCTCAAAGCACAGGTTGAAGACGAGGTTGAAAGGCAACGATGCCTACTATCAGAGGCGGAAGAACGTAGGAGATCCTTATTGAAAAGACGGTCAATATCTGAACAAAAATACATCAATAGATATTCTGAATTATCAGAAGTGTTATCCACGAACGCTAAAAGGTTAGAGGGTTTTGTCAAAGTTCTTCAAAGTCAAGTCGAGTCAAACCATACGCTTAGCGATGACATTTCTCGGTCGCTATCAGACTGGAAGACTGAGTTGGAAAGCGTCTAGTTCTTAGAGTTTGTTGAAGTTTAGCACACCTTGGACCAGTTCTATCTTTTAATCGATACTGTTTTATTCGAGATTATTTATGTCATATTCTATCTATCGTCTTCCCTGCTTATGTTTTGAACTGAGCTACGTTTTGATTTCATTTGGTAATGTTTTTTTAAGTCTTAGTATTGCCCTTTTTTTGTATGATACAGCTTAGATATTCTTGTATAATAAGAACATTGTAACGTCAGGACATAAACAAGTTACTATTTTAATTGTTTGAACTCAGCTATGAAAGTTCCTTGGTGAAATTGGCGTCGGCATACAAAATATCTAATGAGTAGTCATTAAGCTTAAGCGACGCGTTGATTGCGCGTCTTTAGATTTTTTTGGACACGAGAGTTTTGAGACGAGAAAACTACATAGTTACAAAGAACAAAACCAACATATAGATAAGAACTTGGTATCCCACTAAGCGTAACGATTATCTCAATCCTTTTGAGGTCGATAGTGGATATATTACAACAGTGCTAAAGCTTTTAAGTGAAGGTTCTCTCGGATTGCCTAGACATAAACTTTCAAGGGAACATAGTCGTCATCTGGTCGTCGAGATAGCTCCATGCCATCTATGAAAGCTGAGGACTCACGCGCAAGTAAGAATGCGGACGCAATAGTCAACCAGACAGTCATCAGTAGGCCGCTATTCTACAATGTTGCATTTTATATAATATGTGGTGGCAACCTCTCCGAAGACGAATATCAAGCCGTATGGAAATAGATTTGAGCTCCTAATAATCAGATTGAGACATAAGCTAATGTTCTTCACATTTTTTTCTGCAGACAAAATCCATATTAGTTAAAGGTGGAGCAGAGGAGATCATCGCGAAGTCTGAGTCTAGCAGTAGAATCGATTTCACCAGAGTAACACATATCATCGCAAACGATATAGATTTTCCAGAATATGGAGACACCGAAGAGTTCATGATCTCGGTCGTCAGGCCCCTTTGGGTTTGGAAGTCTGCGAAGTTTAACAGAATAGCACCGTATGTATTAACCAAATTATGATTATTCGGTGAGATATCGACAGTCGCTTACTTATGCTAGCCTACGCCCATATTCCCCCGATGCCAAGTACTTTTTCAGCGATGTCAACATAGTTGTGTCAGGACTACCACAAGGTGACAAGGAAGCACTTTATGGAGGGGTGCGTGCGCTAGGTGGCCAATGGTCTGAGAGTCTGACCAAATTTACAACACATTTGGTAGTACTGGACATGAACGACGTAAGGTTTTCGACGCTATCGTCAATGTACTATAGGTCGTAACTCATCTAATTGCTTCAGGAGAAATGTAAACATGCTCAGAAACGGTCGTCAATAAAGATCGTGTTGCCGCATTGGTATGATATCTTCCTTAAACTAAGGTCGTCGAATACAACTAACCTCTACTACCTAGGATCGATGAATGTTTGAAGCTCCATCGACGCATAGATGAGGAGCCTTACTTAGTACCGAATGCTCCGATTCTTTCAAACCTCAGCACTAAGGATAGCAAAATCTGCGATATCAAACCAGACCATACCTTCATCCACTCAGCCAACATGCAAGATTGCGACCACCCACCGCAGCCCGAACACAAGATTTTCCATCAAAAGAAGTTTTTTATCAGCGATGACCTGTCGCTGTCACCTCGTGTACTGTCATCTTTACGAACGACGTTAGAATCCACAGGCGGTGAATGCGTAGACAGAGTGGTCGATGCTAATTCCTATGTGGGCAGATGGAGACATGGATCAAATTATATTGAAGTATGAAAGTTTGTGTGTGCAGATTTAAAATTGAATGATGTTCTAATTGAGTATTTAGGCCTGCAAACATGGATTAGCTGTTGGCAATTTAACTTGGATATACTGGATGCTTGGGCATAACAAATGGACCTCACCATTAATGCGCTTACTGCATTATCCAGTTCCGCGTAAAGGTATTAAAGGAATGGAGAATATGACAATTGCGCTCTCAAACTATACAGGTGATGCTCGCCACTACCTGGAAAAGTTAGTTGAGGCCTGCGGAGCTCGTTATACTAGAGTTCTGAAAATTGATAACACTCATCTGATAACAGCTCGGCCCATCGGTGAAAAATATGAGGCCGCAAGGGATTGGAACGTAACTGTCATTAATCACATTTGGCTTGAGGATACTTATGTTAAATGGGCAATTCAAGATGTTTCGAATCCTCGATTCTCACATTTTCCAAAGATAACCAGCTTGATGGATGTTGTTGGGCAGGCACATTTAGAAGTTAAGGAACTGAAGCTGTTCTATGAACTCCATGACGAAGAACCTCATTATGAGTCGCAGGTCGATCTAGAGGAGAAGAATATAAAGCAGGATCAACCGGAATTGCCTCGTTCTCAATCACACCAGACAGATTTTCTCCGTGATGCAATTGATTCTAACGATAGGATGTTAACTCAGATAAATCAGAATGCCTCATCTATTTTGAATGATTCCAAAATGATCTTTGTCAAAGAATTGCCCGAAGGGAAAGATCGAGAGTCTGGGGAAACTAAAGAAAATAATATCTCAGCTGGTATTGTGTCCGCTAATGCTGCGCCAGAAACACCAAAAACATCTTCACACACTGATTCGATCGATAGAATATCGTCAGTTGCTAGTACAGGTAGAAAAGCTAAGGAAAAAGCAGCAGTGAAGCTTAGAGACGATATGCAGGATCTCAATGATTTCCAGAAGCAGAAGAGAAGGAAGACTATGCCAGCGTCGGCAGAATTTGAGGATTCAGCTCTGAGCAATGCAATTAGCTTGAAGAAGGAGAAGATAATAAGTGAAACGAACGTTAAGACAGGGTGAGTTTCGTTGAATATTGTTCATTTGAATCGACTGTTCAGGCAACACTAACATATTCAAGATCAAAAAAATATAAAATCAGTAAACCGACCTCTCAATTGAACATTCTACTGACTGGCTACTCCAAGATTCTGACACCATCAGATTACCAGGTATGACTTATTTCCTCATAAAAACTGCAATGCTGTTTTCAATAACTGAATATTTTCTATTTTTATTAGAGACTATCAGGACTTGGCATAGACATCACTGAAAATTCAGAAGAAGCCACACATGTAGCTTCTCCCAAGATAACTCGGACAGAGAAATTTCTTTGTGCTTTGCCACGCGCCCCAGTTGTTATATCCAGCGATTTCATAACAGACTGTCTCGCGAAAGACGAATTATATGACCCTGCCGAATATATTCTGCATGATGAGAAAGGTGAGGCTCAAAACGGCTGTATACTATCTGAGTCTTTGGAAAGAGCCAAATTGCGAGGGGCTGGACTATTCGAGAATATGACCATCAATGTGACGCCAGGAGTTAGGGGTGGTCTAGACGCTATTCGCCATATCATTCAAGCCAATGGCGGACAATGCGTTGCAATTCGAGCACCTCGGGCAAAGAAGTATGGTGAATCAGGTGGCGGACGAATGATCCTGATTTCTTCTGAAGAGGATGGAAGCTATTTCGACAATTTTTTGGCAAATGCAAAGAAACAGAAGAAGGCTGCCAATATCTACAGCACGGAGTGGATATTAACTGGCGTATTGAGAATGAAGATTGAATTCGAAAACGAGTTTTCACTTATTCCATCGCATAGACAGCTTGCATCCGATGTACCTCATAGTTTTGTACATTAGATTAATCAAACATATCGTAAGTATGAATTTAGACTTTATACATCATAATTGCTTATTCAATGACTCCATTTAAACGCCACGTTCTCGCTATTTAATGACTCACTCTGAGCGTTGAATAAACGTACAATGTCTGTCTGACGACTGCATGTATTGCATTGTGTTATTCTACAGTCTATAGCTTCAAAAAAACTTTACTCCGGCTTCCTCTCCATCTAAGGATTTCATTATTTGGGCCTGGCCTCTCTTTATTAGTACTTCTAGTGATTTCCTCAATGTCATAGGATCCATTCCTCGAAACTCTGGATAAGCAGAATGTTATCAGCATTTTATTGTGAAATTGAAAATGAATTTTTCTGGACAACTATCTATTACCTTGTGAAACAGTCAGATCGCCCTCTGATATCTCATATAAAGTCAATATCGTATTCTTTTGTCCAGTGCTGTCGATCTGCAAAAATGGATTTCAGTTTAGTAATCAGTCTATACGTGCGATCAGTAAATATCATTGTATATCATTCTTACCCAATCAGCTATCAAGTTCGCCCATTCTTCTGGCCTCCTCCAGTATATAACGACACTCGACTGCTTCGCCGATCCAGTGCTTCCTGAGACACCAGTTACCCATTGAGCGCTGCCGGTGTTTACCATATCTTCCAATATATCTCTTGCCACTTCCATTTTTAGAGACCCTAAAACATTATTACATTTCATGACCTTTGATAGGTAAAAAAATAAAGTTGAGTCGCTTGCCTGAGCAACTCAAACAGGAGTTCAAATAGACATACGGTTGATCTTCTTGTTCGAAAATAGATCCCATTCAATAGCGGTGTTCAAGTCTAGTCTCCATATACGATTATATTTACAATAAGCTAGAATAAACGCCTTCCAAAGAGATAGCTGTGATGACCAGGTCTGACTGTTTGGCTGCCTAGTGAAAAAAGGTGGAAATGAATATATCGACGGAAATTGAAAGCCATTTGGCGATGTTTCTGTGCTTACAGAGGGTGCATATGACATCTTGTAGAGATCTATTGACCCAACAAGAGGTGTGTAGAATAGAGAAGATGCCGATTAAAGCAACACGATTACCTTGATCTGGAAGATATTATTTCATCGATATTTCCTCGCACAGCTGATACTAACCGTGAACCTTGGAACAGTTAAAGAGGTTCGATATTTGTTTGGAAATAGTATAGGCCGGGTAATAAAAGCCGATTTAGTTTTAAGAGACATTAGCAAGCGAGGTTGAAGTCGACTCAGAGGGTGTAGTTAACCTTATATGAGCTACTATAGCAGTAGGCATTTGCTACAATTTCATCACAGAAATATTTAATGAATTATATATGTATTCTTATTGATAAACACAAGAACAGAAAAAACAAATAATCCATCAGACACGCTAGAATCACTCATTGGAAAAAAAAAATTGATACAAAGAGGTAGAGGACAATTTTACAAAAAGCAAAGACTTTATCCATCATACTCTTGCGGTCTTGAATAGATAACAGAAATTAATGTAAAAAAGGCAAGAGAACCATGATAACATCGTCAAAACTCAAAATCCACTCCTACAAAAAAACATCATACACCTCATGCAAATATTATCCAACAGCAACTGAGCGTGCACATAATTCCGACCAGAAATACAAGCGGACCGAAAAAACCTGATACAAATATATATGAATGCCGTAAACAGTCAATCAACATACAATCAATCGCATGATGAAACTCCTCATGCTCCACCAAATAGCGCATCAGCTTCCTTGCAGTGGCCACCATGGCTCCCCACTTGGTCAATTGCAAAGCATACGTACGTTGCATCAACAATCATACTCAAATTGCCCTCAGTAGTTCCTAAAATCACCCATCCAATAGTTGCTCCAAGAAGACCTACAATATATCCATATAGACTTCCACCGTTAACATCCTGTGCTGCATGTACCCACGCGCCGAATCCAAGTATTAATGCAGTTAGTGCCCTGGCAGAATACAAAAGCATTTTGGACAATCTGTATGCAGTCCAGGCGCAAGACAGACTTGGCCTGTATCCATCCGAAAATGGAAGAGAAGATACACCTTTAGATGCAGGCACAAGACCACGAACAGTAATAGACGCGTAAGATAGGGTCAAAGGGCTCGAGATCGCCCCAAGAACCCCAGAAAGCATGCTGAAACAGAACATTTGGAGTAATGCAGTCAATCTTCTCGGAAGAATAAGGAGGGGCAGTCGTATGAGAAGTGCAATCACAGATGAGAAACAAATCGTCCCTGAGAAGGTACTAACAGAATGGCTCAAGGCGGCTGATAATACTGCCATAGATGTAGTAGATGGTAGGACATTTTGATGGAAATACCACTGAGACACGATAATAGAGGTACAAACCCTACATACGACCGTATCAGTAATCGTGAACAAGCAAAGCTATCCGGTAAGAAAAAGATTATAAATTCTTTACCTTTGGACTCCGGAAAATACACCCCAGGTCCACAGGTACATGACAATATACCATGCGCCTAGAATCCAGCTATTGGCATCCAAAGCCCAAGTCGCATATCCTACGTCAAAGGTTTAGCAAAATTTTAGAAGGACAGAAGAGAAAGTGCATTTTTCCATACCATTACTATCCGCTGAGGCCCGTCCTCTAAGAAATACTCTCGTAAACATACCCACCCATATCCATGTAAATGTGACGAAAGAAACGAGAGTACCAACACTCAACACAAGCAAGCAGGGATTATCTCTTAGAATCTTGCAAGCTAAATGTATCATGCCTATGCCTCTTCCTAAAACGCGCCGACCTCTGTAGGAGAACCAAATCCAAAGTATAGCCAATATTATAGGAATCAAACTGGTCCATCGCATCGCCTTATCTTGAGTAGTCTCACCTCCGTAACTGTCTCTGTAAGACATTATAAGGGGATACATTGTGAGAGACGTCAAAGCTACAGGAATAGATATAATAAGAAGATATAGTAGCGGTCGTATAAATGTCTTCAATAAGATAAACCATGCCATAGATATCGCAATAGCAACAAAGGTGTCGGTCACTAAGATGCCAGTGGATCCTCCGATAACCGTATATACTGTATCAGCAACTGAAATCAAATGGGTAACCTCAGTTCGCAGCCAAATGATAAAAGACGTAGCGAAGAGACAACACATAGACAGGATGTACAGTCTCGACCACAGCGCGTCATGCATTTTCTCATTTATAGGAGTATGTGTAACCATTGGCGGAACATACCCTACCGCGACTAGTTGCTCACACCGATCTGTAACATTATTGGAAAAGACACGACCATGAGCCACAACTTGACCCTCCGCATCATTTTCTACCAACTTGTTTAGTCCGTCTACGATATCATCACGATTGTATCGGTCCACTAAAGTCGGCATTTCAATTGAGATATGATCGGAAAGGCCTGCATCGAAATGAGGTATTTCTGTATTTTTCCTTGAAAATCTATCGTTGTGATCAATCAACTGTCGTTGGAGAGCAACTGTATTCATTGTGGCCGCTGTCATATTTCGAGGAAAGGGGTGCTCGTGAAACCGAAGCCTTGGTGGGGGAGGTGAGTCTCGGCGAGTCTTCATTACGCTTTCGAGACCGACGCTTTCTAATGAATTTCGTAGTGATGACAACCTTGAATGCTCTATATCCTCTGTTGTGGACCCGTCAGACTCCTGTTCCTTCCGCTGCTTCTCATGATTTTCTTCCTTAGCTCCGACTTCATCGCCTTCCTGTTCGGGGAAAGCTGAGCGTGGAGGATACATACTTGAGCTTTCATCTTCATCATCATACGGGCGCCAACTACTCCTTATAACAGAATCTGTATATAAGTGGCCAGTATATGTGTTTGCCATTTCCTCTGGCGCATCTTGCTCTCGTATGATACGATTATCACCCGCATACACACTGTCATTGGTGTAGTCGCGCTTGTCGACCGGTGCCTTCGATGAACTCATGTGATGCTGGACCAATTTCGAATACAAACCATTTCTTCGACTCTCCAATATGTTGTGGTGGCTAGCATCTGCAAAATTATGTGGGCTCGTCCTACCAGCGATACGACCTTCATCTACATCTGAGTCGACTTCGTCCAAATCTTCATCACCATCATTATATTCTTGCATCTGGTGATCTGCTATGTCTTTCCGTGCCTGTCGTACGGGTAATGACGATCCCCAGTTTCGCCGAGGAGAATACACCGACCTTGGATTATCGTCATTCTCATATAGTCCATCAGACACCGAATAAAACAAGCGAGATGCAGTAGACGAACTTGCAGTCTGCGAAGTAGGCGAACGCGCGTCTTGCGCTGTCCGAGCTTGTGAACTCGACAGGAACTTTGAAGCGTCTAGATAGCAATGTCAGTCAGAGGCCTGTTCAAACACTTACTACTCATAAGCACAATGAATAAAATGACTATCCTACATTCTGAAAACATTGCAAACTCGACGTCTTGCCTCGCTATGTCTTGTGCACCATAGAGCTGGGTTCAGCTGATAAGCTTCGGAATAAGTGCTGATAAAGGCTCTGCTTCTCACTCTGCTGATGAGAAATCTTCTAATCAGACTGTTGCCTGTAGAACTTGTGTAGCAATATCGGTAGCCAAGATAAATGCCGAAAGAATATGCTAATATATATAGATGTATATACAGATATGTGCGTTTTAACTTTAGCAAGTAAATAAATATTGATATAGCTTTTCTAAACGATTATCAGTTTGCGGCAAAGTGAGCAGTGGATGATGAGATCACATTATGTAATCATTATTTAGGGCATAAATGTACCACAATTATGTTCCACAGTGGAAGAGATACAAACAGTAAGCATAATACAGTAGGGTAAGTGATCCGCTGGCTCGTGAATGACTCAATATATAAATTTTGACATACTACAGAAATTAACAGCAGGCACTAAATTAAGAAAACTCCCATAACGCTTTTAATCTCTTTCTTTTGGTTCCAAACCCAGTATACAAAATGTCTAAGCTTCTATAACAGCCTTAATCTCTCCGTTTATATCAGCGTGGAATTCACGGATGATGGAATCGACATCATCAATATTCAACTGACGGATGTCACCCAACTGTTTGATTTTGACAGTGACCTCCTTGCATTGAGCATCGGTCAAGCTCAAATTCAACTGATCGACTCGCGACTAAAAAATCAGCATATAATTTCTTCCGTGCACTCGAACAGTGCATTAAGCAGACATACCTTGATAGCATTCCATCCCGTCAAACGATTGGCAAAATGAATGTATCGGGTCAATCCGAAATCTGGCATTCGAGGTCAATCAACAGAAATTTTGAATCTTCTTAAAATATAGCACATACCAGCAGGGTCCAAGATCTCATAAGTCGAAGGGTTGGCAAGAATAGCCTTTGCGTGAATACCAGCCTTATGGGTGAAAGCGCAGAATCCAGTGATGGGGTTGTTGAAGGGGACATTCACCTGAACAGCATCGGCGACTAGATTCTCCAAATCTCGTAACTTCTGGAGATTGTATTTGGAAAGAACATAGTCACGATCAGCAGCAATCATTCTAGCCATCAATCCTCCCAACGATGTGATTCCGTTTCTCTCACCGATTCCAAGAACGGAAACATCAATAAAAGTAGCTCCAGCCTCCAGAGCGGTGTATGCATTGGCAATAGCACATCCAGTGTCATTGTGGAAATGGCACTCGATTTCACAAGAAACAACGCTTCTGAGAGTTCTGACCAAGTCGTACACTTGTCTGGGGTTGGCGCATCCGACAGTATCGGCAATTCCGACTCTGTTGACACCTATCTTGTCGACGGTTCTGTAGATGTTCAAAAGATCAACTAGATCGGAACGGAAAGAGTCTTCGGAAGAGAATCTAATCTCGATGTTGTGCGACTTGACAAACTCAATAACTTCAACCGCAGACTGAGCAATGTAATTCATATCTTTTCCGTGCGAGTACTCTCTCAGGAATTGAGAAGTACCAATGACAACGTCAACACCATCAACGCCGGTCTGGACAGCGATTCTAGCATCGTCCATATGACATCTAATGTGGGTCAAGATCTATATCAACAATTAACTTCACAGCTCATCGGAAATTATAAAATTTCGAATTTACAGAGAAAAATGAAGGTGTCCTACCTTAGCCTTGAGTCCGAGCTTGCAGATAGCCTCGCAGTCCTGTCGGCTCTGCTCAGACGCAGCAGGAGAAGTCAATTCTATGTAATCGACGCCAAAATCGTCCAGAGCCTTTGCGATTTCAATCTTCTTGGCTGTGTCAAAGAAAGCATTCGCAAACTGCTCACCCTCTCGTAGAGTGGATTCTATCAGCTTGAACTTGGAAACATTCGACAGAAAATCCTCAGGCTTGGCTCCATAAGGATTCGACCTGACCGCCTCGGTCACTTTTTTGAATTCGTTGGCTATAAAAGTATACTTGTCAGAACTTTACCATATACAATGAAAGTAAATTTCGCAAAAACATACCAACTGTTGGTGGCATGTTAATCTAAATGTACTATAGATGGCTGATTGTCTCGGATAAGAGAGTGCAGAGGTTCGCGATTTGTATAGGAGTTATCAAAAATTATTTTAAGGAGGGAAAGGACGCTTTTTGTAGACGCTTATCTCAAATGACTATTTTACTTTGTATTCTTCGGGGATTTCGAGTAAAACCAAGGAAAAAAAGTTTTGCATAAAGGTTACTCACTCACAAAAATCTGCAAATTCTACTCCATTATACCATATACGCTAACAATGTTCTGCAATTTATGCCTTTTTACACTCTCAAACACTTTATATAAGGTTTCAAACAACATATATTCTGGTATGTAAAATTTTTTCCATTTCTGCTCGACCGAGACCTATTTGCAGTGTAATCATTTTTTGGCGGTCATTTTGCGGCTATATACAATTTAGTGTCTTCTGGCACCTCAATTTCTGTCCAAGGTAAAGAAAGACTTTACCTGGTAAGGTTGTAGTATTACGGTTCCGGTTTACATCATTTTCATAAACACTTGTATTCTCCTGTTGCAGATATGGTCTACAAAGATTCTAGCAATTGCAGTTGCAAATGAGTAATCTTTATTCCTGCGTCAAGGTTATTTACATAAATTCAGACAATTATAGAGACGAAATGCGTACTGCCAAATTGACCAACAGGACGCGAGCTCACTAAATTAACCGCAAAAAAGAATAAACCAAAAAAATTGATTCGACCCAGGATCGAACTGGGGACGTTCTGCGTGTTAAGCAGGTGCCATAACCAACTAGACCATCGAACCAATCTTGAATATTTTCTGTCGAAGTACTTCATGTAGGGTTTTCTATTACTTTAAACACATTGAGGATAGTTAAGATAGTTAACCACTGTCAACTCATTGCTGGATATTTGAGAATTGCTAAAGATCACTTGGAATTAATGCAGTAGGAGGTCTTTGCGACTAGTTTGTGTGGTTGCGACTTCCGATTGCTGCAACTACACGCTGAAAAAAACAAAATGGAAATATGACTTTTACTACACTAAGACCATTAGAGATGAGAGCTCCTTTGTTCCCAGCACCAGATGTGTTTCGTAGCGGCCAGTCGAGGAAGATGGAAAATATCGACTTCTACTGAATTTGAAAGATCCGAATGACTACGTCAGATTAGTTTAAACAGGCTTATGTAACCTATGGTATGTCCATGCGTTGGCGAGCACTAACCATAACAAAGTGACGCATTGTTCGAACATCTGCCGCAAGGCCTTTCGACCATCAAAGGTGTCCGTCAGTCACCGAGAAAGGCAGCAATATAGAGGCCATAAGCCAGATCTTCCGTATAGTAAATTATTGATCAGTTCTTTTGGATAACTAAAAAAACAAGTGTTCAGCTGTGAGCGTGTCTCATGGAAATATTTTCGACATCCCGGACTAGGCCTTTAAAAGGCTGTTCCTCCCAAAAAATATATGCATTTTACTCTGCCTCGTTGTTCACCAATTTCTTCTCCAAACCCTGTTATAGTTCAGCCTACTGCAATTTGACCGAGAAAACTCTTGACCGAGAGAATTTTTTTCTATGCTCATTCTTGAGAGTCTAGAGGATTTTCATTGTCTTTACTGTCAGATATCTCGGTGCACCGGGATTTTCTAGTTTCTACAAGTCACTAACCGAACGTCCAAACCAAAGTATGCGATCGTTGTAATCAGGCCTGAAGCAGAAAGCATAATTTCTTCTTCAACGTTTAATGCTGGACAAAAGACAACTTTATTCCTAAGCTACCAAGCCAGACATTCTAAAGACAGCATCTAGGAGAGTTCTCCAATAGTAGAGAATGTCAGTGGCTCCGAACTCATTGGCAGACCTCGGTAGCGGCGCTACAGCTCAACCAGTAAACTCAGGACGTTTCTCGCCTATTGATGTGTCACTCCGGTTTCATGAAGAAAGGATCACGCCCGATGTCATAGTAATGGATGATCTCCTGTTGCCATATGCCAGGGAAGGAGATATGTGCGAAGTTCTTGATAATAAGGAAACTCGAATTCACTTGTTCACATTGAAAAAGCTGGATCCTGAAATTAGACGCAAGCTTCCGAATGTCCAAGTAGGATATTTGCTTTGCTTTAGGATGTTTGTCAAATACTAATGGGCTCTTGTTTTAGCTGTCTGTGTTGAATGGATCATGTCCACTTGCATCTTACAGAACCTCGAGATTTGTTGCCGTTCGGCTGGTAAGTTATTTATGTTTTTTAAGCGACATATCGTTATACTTACTTTCATCTAGATCGATAGATCGCAAGCCGAGGCAGATCTCATGATGTTCTTCATTAAAGATCTGAACCTTACTCGAGCGGAGATGTGGTGCTTTCCTTCGTCATTAAAGCAAAAATATGTCTTCGTAGACAAGCCAATCGATTTTATGAAGTCATTTAAACTGAACATACAACGGATATACAAGGACGGAAGAAGTGTAAGATTTAATTTAATATGCTTATGTGTGATTTTTTGTTGACATTGTTTTCAGCAAAAATTGAGCTACGTCGGATCCGATACGAGGGCGGTGTTTAGATCTCAATCTGTGAAATACTTGATTTTTCTTCAGATGTCTCGAGAAATGTGGTATTTTGATGAAACTGGGGAAAGTTATTTCAACAAAGTAATTAACTCTTTTCTTCCTGAGCTATTTCGACGATGGAGAGAAGCCGACACACATCACTTGGTCTCCATAATCATGTTTACCAGTGTTGACCTTGATTCATCTTCTTTGAAGGTACCACACGGTGTTCGAAGTAGAAATACACAGGATTTTTTTCGCATCGTTGTTGACAGAATGAAAGTCAGCGACTGGACAGATATCATGGCTGCACTAAGACGTGAATTTGCAGTATTCTTAAAAAATGTTTTAGTTCAAAGAGCAGATGTATCTGGCGTTGATGAAATCACAGGATCAATTTGTCCAGCGGTCAAGGGAAATATCCTTGAGGCTATTAATTTCGCTGCTACACAAGTATCCCGAGATCTGCTTATAAACGACAGTCAAAGAACTGGTCTTCAAACCATAGTAGTGTCACCTGGAAGCGGTTTGTTTGATGTCGAAGCTGATCTACTTCACAGGACTACACATAACTTAATGGGTGGTGGGCTTAGCGTGGACTTAATCTGCTTGACTAGGATGCCCTTGCATGCAGTGCCGTTGTTTAGATATCGAGATGACGAGGATAAGTTAATGCATTGCATGCCACACTGGATTGACATTTCTTTCTGGAAGACCCCCAAATTACTCGATGATAGTCAATGGGTACCTCGCTGTCGAATATATGAAATACAGATGATGGGGGTGATGGAGAATGAGCTCAGCGCAATCAATATCGATCATTTGTTTATGCCAGAAGAACAAAATATCGAGAAATGGATGGATGAATATGATAATTCGACAATAGCAATGCGAAAGGCTTCCAATTACCGGAGGTCTAGCATACCGTTTGGCAAGTATTCAAAATTGGATAATCCTCTTTGGACAATGATTGCCAACCCATCAAATCCTACAGAGGAAGAAAAGCTGTCTGCTATTCTACATGGGAACTGGAAGCACATCTATCCACGAAGGACGCGAAATAGGTCTGTCAAATGGCGATCCCTGATATCTCCTGCAGCATTGCCTATTACTACTGAGACTTTTCCTTCAGAGGAAGAATTCTACAATAGCTATTGGCTGCAATCTTATGATGTGGTGATCGACCAATCGTCCGAAGATAAGCCTTCCATGTCTTATTTGATGCGTGAGATGGTATCACTCAGAATTAGCATAGGATATCAGATTGTGGTGGGTAGCGTTGTCGCTAAAGTTGAACAGCGAAATCCTTTGGATCCTCGTCCGGAAGCTATCGTGCAGGACGTCTCAAATGACTGCACGAATATCAGAATGTATTTTTCGTTGGGAACTTCTATCCACAGGCTGTATTGCAGGTCTGAGTCTGTCATAACGGTGCAGATTTTTAAACGACGCAATCAAACTGCGGAACTGGATCTCGATATGATATATACACCCTTAGTTCAAACGCAGCATGACTCCAGATTTCACCCACGGAATGTTCGCTTTAATGGCGCTCAGAGAAATATGGTGAACTGGAATCAAATGGATCAGCTATTATCCGGGAATGTGGGTGCACTACCAGAAATCAACAAATACTATCGTTCTAGATTCGTGCTTATTCCAACTGAATTGCAAAATAATCGTCAATCACAAACCGTTGTCAATGAGTCTGAGGATGTTGACAAGATGAGCCCAGAAGAGATAAGGCTGGATGGTTTGCGGAAACTGAACTCGTTGTTTTATCGAAGCCGTTATCTTACCGAGGAAGAGAATAGACGAGAAAAAGGTCGAAAGAAGACAGCGAACACACCGGAATTGATGTTCTTCACTGGATATTTGTCTGCATTCATATCACAACTTCTCGGAAGCACTGGGGAAGATGCTTTGAAAGATGGATCCCGGAAAAAGGACTCACTTATAATGAAGGCATCTGAACGATTTGATCGAAATGTTAAGTTGAGTGCGCTGGCACAAGAGATGCAAAGTGACCGTGGTATAAGACTTGTCGACCGACGGTGGCATTGGAAACTGCATCAGCACTGCTTCATCGGTTCGGAATATGTCATATGGCTTCTAGATAATTTTAAGGATATACCATCAGAAGAGGAAGCCTTAGAGTATGGCAATGAGCTGATGCGTGCTGGATTATTTCATCATGTCGAGCACAGACACTCTTTCTTGAATGGCCATTATTTCTATCAAATCAACCCCGAATATAGTACCGCTGCGGCTGCTACTCCTTCCAAGAGTACTAGCTGGCTTTCAAGTATCCGAGAAGCTGCAAGTGGAGTTACTGGTATCAATCAAACTCACGCAAATTTGAGTAACAGTACGGCCTCGCTTACAGAATCTACAATCTCTATAGCCTCGACTGCTCGAAGCCGTTCCGGATCTCTGTTAGAGCAGCACGATATTGGAACGAACAGCGTAGGAAATCCCGAAAGCGTTGGCGTTCTAGACAGCGAGTCCGTAAATTTTGAAGATTCGACAATCTCATTAGATTCCTTTTACGAGAAAAAGAGTGGTCAAGCTATTCCTCCTCCTCACCCTCGGCCAAGGATAGAGCTTAGCACGGCGCTCAAGATCGACATAGATCCTACAAAGAAGTCATACAGGAAGGAAATTGTGACGATACATTTTGATCGGCTGCATAACCCCGAAAGTTGCTATCATATTCGATTAGAGTGGTTGAATACTACGCCCAAGCTAATCGAAGACATAATAGGACAATGGAGTAGGACATGTGAGCGATCTAGGTTACGACTTGTAGAAGTACCAATTGATGAAATATGTACTTTGACTGATGCGGATCCGTTTTCTTCGTTCAGCAGGATAAAATTTGCAGTCGATCCACATTCGGTGGACTACGGCGATGCCGCTGTGGACCGTGACTCTGATCCGATTGTCACAGACAAGCTGTTCTACCAAAAGCAGACACTTTTGAAACTCGGCTATGTTCTTGATACAGAAGCCGCAAACTCTTTCGACTATATCCAAGGAGTGGATATAGTTTACTCCTGGGGAAAACCCCACTTTAAGAATTCGCAATACATTCACAAAACGGGCACTGCGCTTGTTGAACTCCTTGAGGACACCGGCGAATTTTTCGTCACAGGCAATCCTCTAGTCAGTACGAAGTCGGGAGTCCAATCGTCGTCTTCGTCGATGACTTCACAGGTCGATCCTGAAATGATCAGAAAAGAAATCGTTGATTTCGTAGAGCGTCGACCGGAAAGTTTGATAGAGTTTTTCAAAACCGTCCGAAGCAGATGGCTGGAAAGACCAGTGGTCGCGATTCCATACAACAGCCTTCCTGTCAAGACGAGTCCGATCAGGGCTGCCAATCGAACCCGTTCATCATCAATAAGCGCTCATGCAGCAAAAACCCCTTTAACTCCCCCTCCATCTGACACGGTTGGTTTCGACAGCTACATTGTATGGACATCTTAAAATGTCTGGCTTTGAACATATCTGCTAACTGTGATTGCGGTATTATGATTTACGCATGTACTGATTCTCGTTTACGACAAAAGTATGTTTTCTTATCTTATTTCTTTGTTTTTTTATTTTTATTACTTATTTAAGTTTTTTTTGGGAGTTCTTGAGATGTCATTTTGTGAGTTGATTTATCACGAGTTGCGGATTTTACGAACGAAAACGGCTACCATGTATTTTCAAGGCTTGTTTGGTATTTGAATAGTATTTATTTTTGAATCTGTTGTTTTGTGATCAAGATTTTGTGTACATGAGTTGTTGCTTCTATTCAATTAGCATTCCTTGCTTTCTATCTTTAATTTGACTTATTTGGATGTCGTACAATGGCCATGTTGCAATAGTTTCATGTCAGCTCAAGATACGGATATTAAGAGTAGCGGGGAGTGGAGATTGTCCACGAACACGTAGATCTGCAACTAGGCTCGTAGAGAAACGTGCTGCCAAAGGTCATGACGGAAGGAGTGGTCAGAGAGCGAGCTCACTAGGCTACTTTGTAAATAGTACTTGTATATTTGTATCTGTTCAGTAGATCTCTCTAAAGCGAACTAAAGCGAAAACATATATTTAAACCTCTTAGAGAAACTGGTATCGCACATGTGGAGTTTAAGGGCCACAGTCGTTTATTACTCTGCTGGGTTTCAGTGAACCCCGGAGTCCAGGCGACATGGAAATTCAACTATTGGCGAAGTGTCTAGTGTTATATGTCTAGTCAATTGCGGCAAATTTCCGTCGGCTGCCTAATGCCGACCAGGATCGGAAGTACCAATTTGCATAAGTCTGGGAGAACTGTAATGGTTAAGCGCTAGAGCGGAAAAGCAGCATTAGGCTTTTTTGGTTGAAACGCCATTTTTTTTGTTGGCATGCACAAAAATATAGATAGTAAAAGATAGTATAGCCAACAATATAGGAAAAATACATTGGTGCGGCGGGAGTACAGGTTAGCTATAAGATAGTCCAACAAAACTGGCTATGTCCATTTCTTCAAACTATTTTGTCGCTTTTCTAGTTATTGAAAGGACTTTATTTTCTATTATTTATATATTTAATAATACTCATATTTTGTGAGTTTACAGTGAGTTCATATCTAGGAGTTGTATAGCCTGTTTCTGCGCAAATCCGATTTGGTCATAGAAAGGCATATATCGATACTTTTTGATCTTAGATCTTGATCTGAAATTGTATCCTTACAGCTTTTACCGACGCAGATCGTATTGAGAAAGAGGGTTTAGAAAGGAACAAAAGCTTATAACAGAGCACAATGATACCGACCTCGCGAGTGCATACAAATACGTCGGCGCTGTTGTCGTCTCCTCCGTCGGAGATTATCTTCAAGTTTCCGGTAGGCCTGGACCTACCGCAGGGACCTCCCGGTAAGTTGAACCAGTTTGTTCGATCTGCCTAGCCATTTGCGCATTTTGCTGGCGGGATCAAGGAAACTCGTGGTTTCTGTTGGTTCTGATCTGTGGTGCACAGGTTGTCGAAATGACCGTTCTAACGTGCTTGTCCTTTGCAGATGGGTCTCTGTTCGCAGAGTCGTTTAACTTCCTCATGGATGTCCGCGTCCCGATAACCATTGCGACAGTATATGCGACAGCCGTGCATATTCTGAACAGATCTCGAGGTCCCGGTACTCCACCGGCGCGGTTCGCCAGAACTGCGTTGTTCGAGTGGCTCGTAATTGCTCATAACATCTTTCTGTGTCTGTACTCTGCGTGGACGTTTATTGGAATGAATTCCGCGCTGGTGCAGACTATTTATGAGACTTACCGGACCAGCAGAGGAAGCTCGAGTCTGTGGAAGTCTTTGTGCAGTCTTCAGGACGGAATCTGGCACAACGGACTCAGCTACTACGGCTTTCTATTCTATCTCAGCAAGTTTTACGAGATTTTCGACACCTTCATCATCTTGGCCAAGGGAAAGAAGTCCTCGGTCCTGCAGACCTATCACCATGCTGGCGCTATGCTCTCGATGTGGGCTGGAATCCGCTTTGCGTCCCCTCCAATCTGGATCTTTGTCGTGTTCAATAGGTAAGAAATTGTGCCAGATTGCAAGATGCGAATGCTAATTCTCCTCTTCAGTTTGATCCACACATTGATGGTAAGATCTGTGCTATTGTTCCTGTTGTGCCAGTCTACTATTTTGGAAATGTTCTTGTTGCTGACTCTTGACTTAGTACTGCTATTATACACTGTGTTGTTTTCAGATCAAAGTTCCAAGGGAGTTCAAGAGAGCTCTCACTACCGCGCAGATCTGTCAGTTTGTGTTTGGTGGCAGTCTAGCGATGGCTCACTTCTTTATCTACTATTTTGATCCTCTGCAGGGCCAATACACCTCTTGTCTGGTTAACCCAGGCCAGACATTTGCATTATTTTTTAACGTGATTTATCTTATGCCATTGACGTAAGTAGATGACCTTATTTACACTGCTGTTTTGCATGCTGACATGCATTCAGGTATCTGTTTGTCGGGTTCTGGGTGAATTCGTACGTCCTCCGAAGGAAGCCAATCGGCAAGAAGATTGCAAAAGCATTGGATCCGAAATCGGTTAGTGGGACGTTGGAGACGGAGGTTATTGTCAAGGAATAGCTGGCAAGAGTTTATACACAAGCTTGGAGGCATTGAGATCAGATCCTGCATTACTATCCTTTTCACAATTCTATGAATACCCATCAACCCGTGAAGTGGCCTTTACTTGCAAATAGTCTAGCTGCCATAATGTTCGCACTCAATTCGAGTTCACGATCTCTCAGATTAATGCATCTATTCTGTTAATTTTTTCTGTTAACCATAAGCAATCATGGTGTTTATTTATAGTTTGGGTAATCGATTGACCACAGAGTACCTTTGTCCACTATCAAGTGCGGATTATCCGTAGTAATTTGCCGAGGTACATGATAGATGTCAAAAATGTTCGGGTGCTGTAGATTTTTGTTGGGGAATACGAAGTATGACAGCACTAGAGTTTTTCCGTGTGTGGTCATTTCAGTGCCGATATTAAACTCTAAAATTTAGCGTGATATGACAAGTTAGGAACAGAGTCCCTGTACCTTTAGTGGTCTTTTGCCGGGACCGAAACCTCCTCTGAAACCTCCTCTGGCATACGCGTCCTTTTCAGCTGCGCAGAAAATGATTCATCTTTTTCTAAAAAAAGTGGCCAATCAGAGCATTTTGAGATAACAGTATGATTTGCTTGCAATATCCCGCAAGATGCAATGGAAATCAGGGGCTGAAATTTGACGGCACTTGCTCGTTGGCCGGTACAGAACTATAGCTTTGCTTCTTGGACGTCCGATCTCGGACTTCAAGGCCGGATCGTTGGAGGACTCCTAGCAGCGTACTATGCTACTGCGTCAGAGCGAATCGAAGGACATAGTGCTCTTATAGGTCGACTAGTGTCGCTTCAAGTCTCCCCATGGTGTCTTACAAATAACAGAATATGGATATATGAAGAGTCTCTCTGTATCGAGTTATGGTCCTTGTTTAGTAACACCTATCGAATCTCCATCTTGTGGCAGATGCATGTCGCTGCGTTATCCCATCCGCCTGTATGATTGGTTAACAATTCTCTCGTACTTCGTTACTGATCCTCCCAACCGTCTCATCTCTATGCCCAAATGCTTATGAGGTTATGCAGGGGTAGACTTGATTTCTAGAATATCAAAAAGCTTTTGTCTTCCGTCCCTCTCCGATGTATCAAATAGGAAATATTACCCTGAGCAAAACGGAATAGAGGTTCCGACCCTTAACTTCGATATGGTCATGGCCATGGCCAGAACCGAGCATGAGCGACAGTCATGCTGCTTGCGAATAGGTAAGCCAAAAGCGAATGGTAAGAACGGAAGATGTCTTTATCGACATAGTTACACTGACAAGAGAAGTAGTTACTTGTAGAACAAAGTTAGAGGGGGGATTAAGCAGGTAGTCGACAATATAATATACATTTTACTAATGTATAGATGATATGTGACGATATATACAGATAATAAATTGTTACAAGAGAGAAAAATTTAATCAGAACATAGCAGAAATTAACGGAATACAGTTTTGAAACATAGGATCCCACATTTTGATAGACCATATATATATAATTTTATACCGATTAACGTGTGTGTAGGCTCCAAGCATAAAATCCAAAAAGTTTAAAATTTTACTTCGATACTGGCGATAGCACCCGGTCAAAGGCAGGAATCAAGCTAAAAAGATAGTCAGTAAAGGTCTTTGCCCAGGTTGGAAATTTATTGAAATTCACATCAGATACTTACGTCTGTGCCAGAGCAAAACTGAACACAAGTTTAGGTCCTGTAGTCAGAAGTTTGGGAACTGTGCCCTTGAAGAAACTGGTAAAACCTAATGAATAAGCAACGATTAGAAAAGCTTAAACTCATTGGAATACAAGTCTTACCTTCATTCTTCGCCATATTTTTTAAGATCGTGAATCCCGACTCTGGATTGTCAAAGTGTCGGTTCTGTATACGAGTCTTGATGACATCCAAAGGTGCTGAGACAATCAGTGACGCAGACGCTCCGAATATCGAGGCGACAAAGTTTTGGCTCCATGTAGCGGTACCGTAATCATCCAAGGCAAAAATGTACTCTTTTGCAAAAGCGTTTCCTCCAAAAAGCTGTGAAGTGAGTTAATAAACTTCTTAAAAGTAAAAGTTCTATCGTTTTAAGAGAGTACTCACAGCAAAACTACCGGGTGCATTTCGCGCAGCCGTCCAGCCCCATCCTCTATAAAGGCCGAATCCTTCGTCCTTGATAATTGTCAAAAAACCTCTTCCTTTGAAGGCTTCAGGGTTAGTTTGTCGTTTAATCTTCAACACATCCAATGGCAACAAGACTATCTCCCCAATTCCAATCAGACTATACACATATTAGCCAATCATTCATCGTATCTTTTGGCAAGCTCTCTACTGACCTTCCGGATGTTGCCGACATCAGCGCCTTTCCAGTCTTCTTTCCAAATGCATTTTCGAATTCCGAAGCAAATCGTCTTGAGAGAATATCATTCGCCAATGGCTGTCCTCCGTATTTGTAAACTCGCTGCAGAATCTTGTAGCCAGCAGCGTATCCTAGTCCAGGGAATAAAGATAGTATCTTTCGGCCTACGGGTTCACTGGCATATTTTCTGAAAACAACCTTGTTCAATTCTGACAAAGAAGCAACCTGTCGAAGGAAAAAATGTAAGCCAAAGTGCCACAGAAGATGTGATCTTGGCAATTGAATTCTTTACATGCCTTGGTGCTGTTACTCATAAGTCGCTTTGCAGTTGTGTCAACCTGTTGGATATAAGTGATCAGAACAGCGCAATCAAGGGATTTTTTAATTTGTTCTGTTGGAACCTTACCGGATGGAAAACAGCAAGTTCTGAAATTCCAGCAGTAGCTACATAGGGTCAGCCCTTATCGCTATCGACTATTTATCAAAATCAATGGCTCATACCTGATCCCAGAACTCTGGCAATGCCAGACTGTGACTTGTCCTTAGAAGCTGTAGGAGACATGTTATATACACTTTGGCCGCTGTTTTTATCTTAAAATCAATCCTCTAATCTCAATGAAGAGCGAAATTAATAGAGACCAACAGTATTAGTTGATAATTTAAAGAAAGACAGTAAATTAATGCTAAAACCTGCAACTATCCTGTTTCAAATCGTGGAATTTTTTGTTGGACTAATATCGCATCGCCTATCTCTGCATGCTCTTGCAGTCCAAACTTTTGGGGCCAAGACACAAAAAATTTCTGTCGAAAGTAAATCGATTGCACGTGATATCCACGTAACTCTCGTGACACTTTTGGCTGTCGGAAAGCAAGACGAGTAGTACATCTAAAAAAAGACATGCTAAATCCTAAATAGCGAACAATCCAATCCATACATGAAGATGAAAACTTAAAACGTTAAAAATCGCCCAGGTCGACAGATTTTTTCAGGAGCTTACGCCATCTCAAAAATTTAAGCCATTTTGCAATAATTTACCACTGTAAGTTTCTTTTCTTGTTGTGTATCTGTCGGACAATATAAATAGTTTAAAAGGCATCTGAGACAAAGCTTCGATTGTGGTTTTCTCCAGATTTTTTTGACGCTTCTGTTTATAGTCTTATCATTTAGAGTATGTTTTGTCGTTTGGTTTTGCCATCACTCTCTTATTCTATCAAAATTCTAGAAGAACATCTTAAAAAGGTGGATATCTTGCTAACGGTCTGTAGTTTTGAGGATGGTTCAACTAGATCTGCTGGACGTTGTGGTACTCTCAGCGGTACTAGCTGGAACTGTTGCTTATTTCACCAAGGGCCTGCTTTGGGGAAAATTGGGCCAAGCTCCAGGCAAACCGTCGGGTTTTAATGCGCCTGTCGCGTCATCAGCGACGCGCAGCATTGTTGAGAAGATGGAGGAGAGCGACAAGAATGTCGTAGTATTTTACGGCTCACAGACTGGTACTGCCGAGGACTACGCTTCTCGACTTGCAAAGGAGGGTCTTTCTCGATACGGCTTGAAGACTATGGTTGCAGACGTAGAGGATTATGATCTCGAAGATCTGGACACGTTTCCGGAAGACAAAATCGCAATTTTCGTCATGGCCACGTACGGTGAAGGTGAGCCTACGGATAACGCTGCACAGTTCTACGAATTTCTTATATCCGACGATCCAATGTTTTCAGAGTCCACAGAAGAGACACCGTTGAAGAATCTGAAATATGTCGCATTTGGACTTGGAAACAACACCTATGAGCATTATAATGAAGTCATCAGAAAAATGAATGAAGCACTTCTAAAATTGGGCGCAAATCGTATTGGTCCCGTTGGTGAAGGAGATGATGGAGCCGGAACTATGGAAGAAGATTTTCTGTCTTGGAAGGAAGATATGTGGGCCGAACTTTCATCTGTTCTGGGTGTCAGCGAGCGGGAGGCTGTCTACGTGCCTGCTTTAAGGGTTGATGAGGTTCCTACGACTTCAGCCACCGAGCTCCATGTCTTTCTTGGAGAGTTCAATAAAGCACATTTGCTGGGCGAAGATAAGCCGCCCTATTTGGCTAGTAATCCGTTTATTGCTCCAGTTACTGTTTCCAAGGAGTTGTTTGACTCGACAGATAGACACTGTGTGCATCTTGAGTTTGACCTTGACGGTAGTACCCTGAAATACACCACTGGAGATCATATTGCTGTCTGGCCTCAAAATGCGGACCGCGAGGTCGATCGTTTTCTCTCAATCTTGGGACTTTCTGATAAACGTGATACAGTTATCAAAGTCAACTCTCTCGATCCAACAACGAAAGTACCATTTCCTACCCCGACCACTTATGAAGCGGTAGCTAGATACTATCTTGAGATTAACGGTACAGTATCCCGTCAGTTTTTGGCTTCCCTTGCACCTTTTGCTCCAAATGAAACATCGAATGCGGAGTTGTTAAAGCTTGGTGGAGACCGAGAATTATTTTCGGAAAAAGTTTCTTCTAGATTACTGAATACTGCGCAAATAATGGAACTCGTTTCAAATAAGGAACCGTGGCTAGAAGTGCCGTTCTCTTTCATTATTGAGTCTATCAATCATATTCAACCTCGCTTCTATTCTATTTCATCTTCCTCTTATATTGACAAACACAAACCTCACATTACGGTTGCGGTCGACTCTATAGAGTCTACGGACGGAACGAATACTTTGAAAGGTGTTGCCTCCAACTACTTGTTGAATCTTAAATATCAGCAAGAAGGACTTATTATCACTGGAACCGATGCTATTTCATATGAAATTAATGGACCTAGAAATAAATTAGCTGGTTTCAGGGTACCAGTTCATATTCGCCTTTCGAACTTTAAGCTACCAACTGATCCTAGCAAGCCAATCATCATGGTTGGCCCCGGTACCGGAGTCGCACCTTTCCGTGGATTTGTACAAGAACGTGCAGCTCAGATGAAAGCTGGTGTGCCAGTCGGAAAGTCGGTTCTCTTCTTTGGTTGCAGGCGCGAACAAGAAGACTTTTTGTACGCCGATGAATGGAAGCAGCTTAAAGAACAGATGGGTGATAAATTTGAAATTTTCACAGCATTCAGTCGTGATGGAGAAAAAAAAGTGTACGTCCAACAGCGTCTGTTAGAGAACTCGAAACTAGTCAATGAACTTCTATTTGCTGGTGGATATTTTTATGTTTGTGGAGATGTAAGTATTAAATTTTTTACATAGATATCAATTGTTTTGCTAACATCATATAGGCTTCCCGCATGGCTAAGGAAGTTAGTGCAACTCTAGGTAAGATTATTGGTAAAGAGAGAGAGGTATCAAGTGAAAAAGGGGATGAGGTCGTTAAGAGTATGAGAACCCAAAATTTATACCAAGAGGACGTATGGTCATGATCATATTTTGTTAATATTAAGAAATCAATCAAGGTCATTAATATTATAAGTTACGTAGTGTTGCACAGTTTTTTTCTGTAATACTGAGATTGTATGCATATGGCGCTTCCTACTCATGTACCTTTACAACTGCTTATAGACTTTATTTATCTTCATTTTGTATGTAATTTTATTATATTCTGTCATTTTTGGTAAATTAATCTCAAATTTTAGACTACAGACGTTGACTTATACGATCAACTCTCGATATAACGATATTCGATATAACAAAAAAACATCTGTAAAAATGGACGAGCGATAACTCGACCGGATGGAGCGATTCACAATTGAATCACTCCACTTGTTTAAATACATCTGTGCTCGACTCACGACAAAACCGAGCAGGACGCTCATCATTCTCGCGGTACG
>JAKTSW010000111.1:0-34686 GCA_030580435.1 Babjevia anomala
CTCCGTCTAATAACTTTTTGAGGGTTAAACGGGTGCAGTCCGGCTCCTCTCCAAGCTGAAGCAATATTTTGACTATTAATAGCTTTATTCCTAGCCACATGGTAAGCCTTGATCCATTCACGTTTATGAATTTGCTCCAATCGTGCTTCGTAGAGAGGTGTCAAAGCTTCTGCCAAGGCCTTCTTTAATGGCCCAAATATTGCTACATCGAGCGGCTGCAGGATATGTGAAGTATGAGGAGGCAATATAAGCAGATGGATATCATTCTCTATACAATAGCCAATGAAATTTCCATTTACATGACTGTCATGACCATCACAAATCAGTAGACGAGTCCGTCCACATGCCTTTTCACGAGTTGCGGGATCAAAAACTTCCTCCAACCAGTATTCGCCCATGGTATTACTCGACCAGCCTTTGGCGCTTGAAGAAAATGACCATAAGCCTTCTAGCTCATCAGGGATCCAGCTGGTGGGTATTACCTTTGAAGGTGACCAATGGAGAAATAGCCGTTCCTTCAACACCAATGCACTCGATGACTGAGCCCCATTCTTGACGGTCAGGATGGGCTTGCCATCCGGTCCTTACAGATGAATCAATGATGACTCTGGTTGATTCCATCGAACCGATTGAAAAACCTGTCTCATCCATGTTATAGATATCGGATTCTAGGATCTTATATTTGGCAATTGTATCCCTTATAGCATCAAACCACACGTTCAGTGTTTCTTCTGTAGTTTCCTGCATTCTTTTGGTTTCTATACGACGTCCTATAATCGATTTTATTTCATATGTCGCCGGATAAACCGAGTTTCCCAAGTTTTGCCGAGTTTATGCTCTTTTTGTTGAAGCTTGTTGATATCGGTTTCTTTATTGACGCGACGCGTCCTAATTTTAATCGCAAGTTCTCGCAGCGTTTTATAGCCGAGTGGGTATCTACACCTTGTAAGTTGTTTAATGACTTCACGATCACTTTTTCTTCGGCTTCGGTCAGATTTTGCTGGCTAGCTCGAGCCTGAGAGCGCGATAAATGACCATTCAATCTTCTGTATACGGTAGCAGAACTAAGCTGAAGTTGTTTCGCAGCCTCATAGCCACTCTTGTATTTTCCAGATTTAATTCCATCTATTGCTTCTATAACTAAGGTCTCTTTTTCAGCAACTCCCAGCTTTTTCTGACAAGGCATGATTGTACAATTGCAGATTTAGTGAACGTGGATGGGGGTTTTGACTTCATTAGCAGGAACCACTTCATTACCCGCTTGTTGATGTTAACGTTAGCAGCTAATATATTACAATCTAATTAGTTAAATCTAATCCCTCGAAGCTTATTCGCTACTGCGAGCCCCAAATTGTCAATCGTAGAATCGCCATGGAATTGTGCATCGTAGGCAAAACTCAAATGTAAATTTTTGAAAAGTCCACAGATGCAGAACAAGATACCCTCCTATAACATCAACGGCTATCGAAAAATTTTCAACTTTAAGAGACCCATACGAAGATTTGATTTTCGAATCAATTTAACGTTACTGATGGCAGTCCGAGCATAATGCGGAACCGGGCGCCAAAGCTGCTAATCCGGCATACGTATGGGTTGGTCAGAGTGGTGATTACTGGCAAGAAACTTTGTAAGATGATTACAATAATTACATGGAGAAGTGGACGGATATATGGACTGAAGTTGAATCTGGAGGGTCAAACAGTGGTGACTGCGGAGATATAGCCGCAATGATAACCGACATTCTATGGAGGATGATAGGCGGGTGGAGTGGACTACTGGCTGGAGTCGCTACGGCTGCTTGTATGAATTAGAAATATTGTAAACAGAAAAAAAATCGGTGGGTCGCTCACAAATAAATGCAACAGCGTTGACACCAACCGCCTTTCCTACCCCAGAATCGTAGGCCACAGGCCCATGGTGGAACAGAACTTGTCAGTGTTCGACCTGCCATTATAACCGTTTGCGGATAGTGCCATTTCTTGTCCTTCTTTGTCTTAAACTCCAAAATCATGCATGACGCATGCCTCGCTCTCACCAAAGCACACATCGACTTAAACCACGCACTCTGCCATATCTGTAAACAAGAATTGCCTGATAGATTTGTCCAAATTCCCAGTATTAAAATAAATTTGACGTTTGCTGTCGTAACTTTATACTTACTGTGAAAAGGTTCATTAATAATGGCGAGATTTTCGTTTTGAGGACATCCTTTATAACGAGACAACTGCATACACTTCATGCCTAACTAGCGATTGACCAACGGCGCCGTCCCCACCTATTCAAGCAAGCGTTGGAGCCTATATTTACGACAGTGTGGGAGTCACAAAGAGCTCTGCGGACACTGTCCAAATCAGACGGTTTTGATGGACGTATGCCAAGCTTGGTACAATCCTATTATCTTCTAGCATCTGCCAGATGTTTATCGCAATATCACAGCTTCGCGGCTCGGTTTTGTCGATTCTCGAAATTAATTTTTTCTACACAGGCTTGCAAAACTGTGAGCGGATTCACAATTCATACACACCCTGAGAACGGTCACAGCGACTGCAAATTACTCAAAACGCCATACAATTATTCTTTCTGGCTTGAAGATATCGTGAGTGGAGTATGGAGTATCTTTCTTTCAAATCTACTAGTAACCATTATATTGCCAATTCTTCAATTTCTCCGCGTTACACGTTTCCATAGCCAAATCTATAGATCGTAACTCAGGGCCAGAAATAAAATTAAGCATAGGGCCTAAGGAGACACGATCCCTACCACGAATACGCCTCCACCTCGAGCTCAAACTCCGTCTTGCCAAGCTTGCCAACCGCCCTGACATCGTCGCAAAGCCCACCAGGCCCACAGACAATCACACCGACTCTCTTCCAGCCGGCCTTGATCTCCTCCTCCAGCAGCTGCCAGACGTCCAGTCTACATCCGACCTTGACCTCTTTGTCTGCAACAGGGCTCAGCGCGCCGTCCAAATCCTCAATCAGGCAGCGGGCCGACTCCTTGACGCTCCAGGCCAGCTTGACGTTCCAATGGTTGTTGGCAAAGGGCAAAAGACCTGTGATGCCGATACCGCCGGTGATGAGCAGCAGGCGGTCGCAGCGGAGGACTTCGCGAGTGTGATTGTTTGGATACGGACCCTCGACGGGCGTGAGAAGATTGTCGTGTGCGGCCAGGTGCTTGGTCGCGCCGGTCGACTTGCGAACGTAGAGCTTCAGACCGATGTCGGGACGGGCATGTTGCAAGACCGCTTTGGCGCTTGGCCTTACCGCGTTAATCTTCTCCACATCGTGGTGATCGTCTGGACATTCCGCGGAGCTTTGGCTCTTGGAGTCGAAACCGGTGTGCGCGTGGGACTGCAGCAGGGCTGTCTGCAGAACGGAAAACGGATGGTTCTCCCACGGCCGGAGTGGATGGAGCGTGGGGAAATAGACGTAGACGTGTTTGCCGGGCTCGGAGCCCCAGTGGATGCCGGGGATGTCAATGCGGACGTAGTCTTCGTTGAGCGCTGTGACTTTGGCTCGACGCGGACCGGCGATGGCTATGCGCAAAACACGCCCCAAGCGGTCCAACATCCAGATTGCTGAGATAGCTATCATCCAGTCCTCATATCCGCCAAGATACTTGTATAAATCGTAGGCATGGTACCAGCAGCCGACAATAAGAATAACGGAAAGCACAATATGTTTGAGCAAGAAGAACTCGTATGCGTAATTACGCACGTAGAGCCCGCTGCCAAACGTAAGAATGACGCAACAGAGAGTAGCGACGATGCCCCAGATCCAGTACGGTGATTTAACTGCCTCATCATACGTCCCTTCAGCCTTATACAGTATCACAGCAATAATAGAGTGAAGGAGGACCTGCAGAGTGAAAATACGGGCGACCCAGCGATGCAGCACAAGGAATGTTGAATGCGACCAGTTCGTTGCCCAGGGCAGAATGTTGTTCTTTCCGCCAAAGAGCTAAATGAGAGGAGCGATTATGTACGCAAAGGCTCCTGTTCGGCAGAGGACGTAGGCCATAATCTCGTTCCATGTGCTTGAGTACCACGCGTTAGGCTGCCGAGACTGGAAATTGACCGAAGTCAAGACAATGTTGAGAATGAAAAACATTAGAACATAAAGCGTTTGGCCAACGGTAGGCGCATGCCCAAGGAGGAAAGGAAGCGGGCGGGCTTGGTACGTGCCAATGAGGCTCGGCCAGACCAGATAAGGCTTGAGCTTCCCGAAAAGGGTGGAGAGGAACGGCAGATATCCAAGCCATGTAAGTTCTATGGGTGTTCCGAAAGCAGTGACGAGCATTGCGATACTATATTGCGCAGAAGTTAGGATTTGGGAACATACTGTCGACTAGGAGCAGGGGCAGGATCTTACCCATAAGTATTCTCATGCACCGTTTCGCGCTGCACACTCGTTAAGACATTCCATTGCTCTTGATAGACAAGCGGCGAGACAAGGGACGTGTCATTGAGCCATTTGTCCTCTGGAGTGAGTTGAATCGTTGGCGGACTGGAAATGTTTGCGAATGCCTCAGAGTAGGACCATTTCAGTGGAACACCTATTTCGCCGGCGTCGGATTGACCAGTGGTTTCAGTTTCCCAAAAGTACTCAAGGTTCGAATTCGTAATGTTATGTCCGCCACATTTGATGTGGATGCACCAGGCAAGACTGGTAAGATAGGGCGTGTTCTCTGCCCAACACGCTGAGGTTGTCATCATTCCAACGGTGTCGCCCTTGCTGGAGCAGGAGAGCGTCAAGCTATACAAAGACCGCAAGCAGGACATGGCACAGAATGGGTCGCAGGGATTCACTGGAAAGCCGTCGAGTGCGCCCTGGAACGGCGCGCTCGCAAGAACGGATGTGGCCAGCAGCCATGCTAAGCAGAGGAGCGAAGAAACCTTCATGCTGGCAAGTGACAATTGAGGCAACGTTGAGTCGAGTGAATGAAGGCACGCAATCTCAGTCGCATATATAATATAGTACAATATAGAACCCCGCAGTGGCGGAATAGCTGTTGTGAAGTTAAAGGTCAAGCATGGTGGATACGTTAGCGAATGTCGATGAGGGTTTTTGAGTTCATTCTTTAGCCGGCTTCAAGGAAAGGTCCACGCTTCAGGCTTACTACCGGCACCCTATTTGGACCGGTGTGGAGAAACAGCTCAAATATGCTCACATTAGGGACATTAGGGACATTAGGGACATTAGAATTTCAGGATGGGTAATATGAATCGTGGAACTCGGTTTTGACTAATTGGCGGATATCTGGCATGTTTCTCAGGGGTTCACTGACGCGAACTAAGCGCGCTTCATGTGCAATTTCTACTAGTAAATTGTATTTGACAGAATATGCGCACTTTGTAAGCTATTGTATCCACTTCAGTATCGTCTTTTCTTCCGATTCTATCGATAATTGCTAGTCAACTCGGGCAGTTGCGCGTGAAGAATGCCCTCGTAGTCTTCGGTTCACAGTTGATGCATTGCCTCGGATCCTCACTCATATTTATCAGATTCGTTGCCATCTAATGCTTCAATAACCAGTGCTTCTTTTTCAGCAGCTTTCTGGCTTTTATGGCTTATCATGGTTGTGTTGTGAGGCTTAAGAAGGTTGAATGGTCAAAAAATCTGATGGTTACACGGTTATGATTATTACATGGTGACTGACGCTATAGGAGAATATTGGCCTTTGTTTGCTAGCAACTTGGCATCTTGACGATCAATTTGCAGAGCAATGATCGGTCTTCAGTTTAAGCGAAGGGAGACGTTTGTACAAAAAGCATTCTTCTGTTTATATAGAGAAAGAATATTGGATATGATCTAGCACATTCATACGAGACGGTTCAACTCCAATGACAGTCTCCCGCCTTATCGGCTTATTTGATATCGTTGAAAAGTAGATATGCCATAGTTTTCTCCTATATGGCCTCATGTGGGATTTAGACAAATCAACCACTGTTTTTACAATAGCCTTTGCAACATCCAAAATGTACTAAACATATATATATTATTATCAGACTCGACCAATCTAGCAAATAATGACGGCCATCGCGGATCAGGCCTTAGTTTTCTCAACGCTATCCGTTGCTTCAGGCTCGACATACTCCGAAGCAGAAGTGTTTCGTCGTCGCCAATACCACACCACAAGAGTGGTGATCAAATATATTACACCAACAATACCTGCCACGATTCCGTAGGCTTCTTCGCCACCTACAGTGTTAGCTGCAAATACCACCCCGAGCCCACCATTGACTATTGCTAGGACAAGTAAGGATCGACCAAACCAGCGATGAATATTCCTGAACAATGCTGACGGCGCAGAACCTCCCTTTTCACTGGTCTTGTACCGATTATGGTGATACATTCCGATCAGGGGCTCAAGCAGGAACAAACCGACTGTGATCGTGCCAATAAAGGTGTGTCCGTAGGGATCGCTGCTGTATACCTATAAAAACATATGCGTTAGGGACCTTTTTTGCAGCACTCAACTCACTACTTTACCTCGGCGTGAATAAATGCAGTCCAAACACCAGTTGCAAAGCCAATGAGCAGCAAGGCCATCCCTAAACACTGGGTGCCAATATGTAGCCACAATAACGTCTTTCCACTGACGACTGATTCAAGTAGTCTCCAAGAGAGTCCACCCAATGGTAGCACAAGTGTTACGGTGAGTGCCATTACGACTCCATGGACCTTGTCCGAGGCGTGTTTGATTGGAGCTGGGTACGAACGAGATTCTATTGTGAGAGGCGCAGGTTGGTCAAGTGACTCCGGCTGTGCAGAAGATAAAGTGATGGCAGCTGCAATGAGCAGCAGCATAGCTAATCTAGACATTGGAGTTCTCACTGTTGTGATGTATTATAATACTGTGAATATGCCAAGATCGTTGAAGAGCAATGAAGCGAAAATATATGATTTGCTTTTGATGTCAATAGAGCGACGTCGTATCTCAAATTAAAGACATAGACTGACATGCTGAGGACAAGACTCCATTTATCTTATCAGCCATCAGTCTATCGGCAATCTAGATCATATCTCTTCCTCTCTTAGTTTAAGCCTTCCCAAGATCAAACAGATAAGTAAGCAGACTACAATTGGTTATAGATGATATGTGAGATTATCATGGTGGTATATTATAACTGAAAGTAGTATAGCTTGTAGTAGTATAGCTTGAGCAGCATGGCTTTAGCAGTCTAGAAGTTTACTTTTATATCTTGTTTTGCCAAAGTCTGGTTTGAGACATGTCTCTATTTACAATGGGTCTAGTAATCCCTGTCAAGCTAGATGCATCCGTATGTCGCGGTCTAGGGGAGTCTAATTGTGCGTATGCACCTAATTCTTATCAGATTACTAAAATCTGATAACAATGACGCTAGCAGGGTAAGTTCATAAACGAAACTCCAGTTCCCACACTAATCTTCGAATTAAGATATTCCAATTTGTCAAAGTAGCCTGGGTAGAAAATGTGGCAACTTACATGTCTGTCTCCAGAAGCCTTAAGCAGTCCAAGACGAAGCCAAGCAAATGACTCTAGTTACTCAGCCGTGTGACAAACGCGGCGAAGACGAAAAGTTTTGACTTAAGCCGCGCGCTGCACGTATGGATTGGGTTGGGGTAACATTGTCACCACGTCAGAAGGAACTTGTCCCGAGGCATTCCTGTAAACTACCAAAGACGATCCAGAAGAGTCAGGCTGCTAGTGACATACCACGGACCAAAATCTCTTGTTTGCGGGTGGATTAATCTCTCCATCGGACCGTTTGCAGGCCGACTTGTGATTTTTCATATTTAAATATAAACTCGACAGCGTGGCATAAGAAGAAAGAGAAAGTATTAACACAACGTGGCTAAAGCTACTCCAGCTCTATTCATTCAGAATGAAAATTATTCTAACTGGAAGCACTGGCTACATCGGCAGTGATGTTCTCAGTCAATGCATTTTGCATCCTGCGATAACGTCAATTGTCGCCTTGTCACGGCGTGATTTAACTCCTCATCCCAAACTTCGTGTCATCTTGCAAGATGATTTCACATATTATTCGCCCGCAGTAACGTCTGAACTTGTTGGAGCCGAGGCGTACATTACTGCAAAACTGGGTTGTGGGAAAGTTGTCTAATGCAATTATGGTACATCACCTCGGTGCTTGCCTAGTGCAAGTGGCGTTGGAAGGGTTTTCGGAACCAGTTATCGAAAATACAGTTCTAAATGCTATGGGAAAGCGAGCAATTACTTCTTGACAGCCACACGGCACATATAGTTTCGAATATAATACTACCCTATATCGCGAACCAGTAGGGTGCACAGTACGAACTGTCCATCTCGTCCCATCTCGCGTAGAATCCAGGCAATGCGTATGGTACCCTGTTTTCAGAGTCAGCAGCCGCAATCTGCAACACCAGCCCCATACAAACTTAGGCCCATCACCTACAGGTAGGCCATTGGCAGGCAAAACCGCAGGTCAAATAGCAGGCAAATGAGCAAGCAGATCAGGAAGCAGAGAAAATAGTTGGAGCAGTCAGTTTAAATCAATTGCGTTCGCAGAAGTCAGAGCAACGAGCGCGCAAGCAAAATAAGAAATCATTAGACAGTCATGCAGCAAATTAATACGACAACTAGTTCGTCAGTTAATGAGCGAGTAGATGAATTTGTAAATGAACCAGCAACACGACACAATCCAGTGGAAAGTGAATATAACAAGACTAAGATGTGGGGATCAAAATGTAGATTTCGACCGCAAAATCCTACGAGACGAAAGGGAGTATAGAGTCGTAGAAAGGAGAGACATTTAGTAGATAATATTAATGTGAACGATTCTATAATCAAATCAATTCGGTTAAAACTAGAAAACCATACTCCAGAACATAGAAATCATATCGCACATCCTTTATATATAATATTATAGAAATATTTCATCAGAGATTTAAATATATGAAAACCTGAAGCAAGAACAAAAATCCATTCTCATGATTAGCGAGCGAAATAAACATCTCTCTGAATATAAAAATAGATATCGTGAAATTCCTGTATCGAATACATTACTATATCTGTTAATTGTTCAGGCCATCGCAAGCTCATAGGTTATATTTTTATTTACAATCCACCAATCCTCACTATGAATCATACTTTCCATTATCATACTGATTTCTTTGCCTTTTATTCTTTTTTATCTGTCAATATATCTACTCTGGATTTCAATACATGTTTGCATATAAGATGTTCACCTATTAGTATATGTGACTCAGTACATCGTTTTGTGTACTAGTCAACCCACCCCCACATCATTAGCACACGCCATATCCCTTATTTTCAGTCTCTCCCAACACTAACAACTGTAAAAGAGAAATTTGTCCGGTTTAAAACATTCTCCAGTTTTAAACTGAAACAATGATTGCAGAACTAGAATACTTTTCACGGAAGAGATTCCAACAACAGTATAGCATCAGCAGTAAAATCTGGGGGAATCAAGTCAATGATCGACTTCGATCATTGCAAAATATTAGCGGAAACTTTAAATGAGTTAAGGAATTTCCGGAGTTCCAATAGCACGGTTACAATGTCTTCAAACGTCAGGTTACCCGATCACGTGCAGTTTAGTCATTTTAAACGTTGTGGCATTTTGTCGGTTTTGAGGGTTTCGAGCATTTTGAGGGTTCTGAAGGTTTTGACCATTTTGACAAAGCTAAGAATAGGCAATAAGAAACAAAAGCAGTATGGAACAAGTTAGGCAATTAAATAATGAAATTGAACAGTATATAGCGTTAAAAAAGATCATATTGATCACTAACTAAAATCTAATAAGATTGATAAAATCATTGTAAAACTTGCCCAATAGGATGACACAGAATAGACTTTGAAGTTATCTGGCTCGCTAGACCAGGTGACAGCTCCATTAGAAGCGACAGCGATATAAGGAGTAGGTGACTCAGGTTTTACGATGTAGTAAGCCTAAGTGTAGATGGTGTATAGATTGGGTCCGCCAACATATTCGAGACTGAAAGGACCAGCCTTTCTAGCACCAGCCTGTTCGCCACGAAGAATAGGAACAGTGTAGGCACCAGTGAAAAGAATATCAGAATCAGTAGCATTACCACTGAGCTGGTCAGGCGTAGCCAATAGTGGTTGAGGTGGATTAGCAACAAAAAGACTGAAATTAGAAGCCGGCTGGACGGTGTAACCATCGACATAGAGAGCTTGATCCCAGGTAAGGAAGAAACCCTGCTCGAGATTCTGGAAGTCATCAGCAGGCTTGCCAGTACCCAAAGTACCATTTGCCTGAATCTGTGAGGCAAGACCAGTATTTGCATGGACGAAAGTAAGAAATCTTCTTTGGGTGGGAGCACCACGGACAGGCTTATAACCAGTTTCAGTCCAAAAAGCAGAGACAGCTGTTTGGTTATTATAGGGCGGTGGCGGCTGCTCGGAATCATACTCAGCAAGACAGTCGAATGTTTCAATGTAGTTAGTAGCAAAACTCGTAACAGGGACTTCAGCGTTGTTAAATGTACCAACAGTGTAATTGGGATGCTCGAAATCAAAAGCGTTCACAAGGTTGGACATGTACTGACGACGCCAGGGAGCCATTTCCTGTGAGACGATGTCTCTACCCTTCGCAGCCTGCCATTCCTCCAAAAACTTAATTTGAGAATTATGATCAGCGATTTCAGTGAAGACATTACCACCGGTACTCCATGGCGAGACAATGAAAAATGGAACACGAGGGCCGGGACCTGAAGGTACGTAATTGGTGATGTTTTCAGGATCCCACAACCCTCACCAGCTGTACCGTTTTGAGAGACTGGGAAAACAACATGATCACCCCAACCTCCAGATTCATCAAATGAAATAAGGAGAATTGTCTTGCTAAATTTAGGCGAGGATACGACAGCATTCACGACTTCTTAGGCCAACCAAGATCCGTCCTTTGACATCCATGGAGGATGTTCAGATAATTCCATAGGTCCGATGATGTACGACACCTCAGGAAGAGTACCGTTAGCAGCATCGTCAAAGAACTTTGTAACCCCAAGCATCCCAAGGAATTTTCTGCGAGTGTGCTGCCAGCAGGAGCATTAAGATAGTTCTCGCACCAAATGAATGGATTACAACCAAAGTTATCAATATCCTGGTAAACATACCAGGACACACCTGCTTCGGTCAAGTATTCAGGAGTAGTTTTCCATTTTAGAGGGTAGCAATTAAAGCCAGGTGACTCACATCCAGGGGTAGCCCAGTTCTCAATATAAACACCTCCCAAGTCTGGGGGAGTATTTCCACCTGGCACATTCACAGTACCAGAGACCTATGTAACACGATTTGGATTGGTAGGTCCAATGACTGCTTGACTGTACATATCACCAAGAGTGAAAGCCTCAGCAATTGAGAAATGCGATGGAATATCCTGACGCTTGAAATGACCCCATGAGTATGGAGTATTCTCTGTCACCCGATGGTTCATCAAGCCATCATTGAATGCCTCGTGATTGGGTGTCCAATCATTGGATCCTGCAACCATACATTGCGAGGAGTTGACATATTGAGCGTCCTCGGCAACATACCAAGGAAGCAAATAAGATCCATTGGAAGGAATCGTTCTTGGTTGATAGAAAATGGACGAATTTCCCTTGGCCAATTCGGTTGGATCTTGGAATCCACGAACATCGGCCATTTTACCAAAATGGTCGAATGCTCGATTCTCCTGCATAAACAGGATGACATGCTCAACATCCGCCAAGCTGTCAGCTCGCTTGCGAGCGAGCACTCCGAAGAGAACTGATAAACTACTTCCCAACATTCGGTAATACTATTGCTATCGACAATCAAGGAGTTCCATTAGATCAATATATATAGTTGCTGTTAGTTGCTAGCGAACCGTCGGCTAACTGACAAATCAACTTTACTACGTTGGACGATGATATGATTTGACATGCGAGTAGGAATGTCAAGATGCAATGAGAATAAGATAGGCAGAACAGCACACCAGTAGCACTGTGTAGTTTTTGCACGCCCAGAAGAATCATGGTTTAATTCATTCGGCATTGAGCCATAAAAAGCATGAATATCTTATCAAAATTATATCGGAGTCAGATAAATAAGTATATTTTTGTTAATAACGCATACATATTATTGGCGCTCGTATCTGCAACCTTCATCTCTAGCGTACGCTCGATATCAATTCTCTCCCAATATTTTTTTCCATATACCCGCTAATCATATTTTATAACGACCATAAGTTACATGGTTATTTTTTTATCTGACCATGATTCAATTGTGCGTATTCTCCGACGTCCATTGGCAATTCGTTCGCATTCTGGCAATTCATTCGCATTCAATTGAATGCGAATGAATTGCCAATGGACGTCGGAGAATACCGAAGTCGTATCATGCTAAGATTTAAATGAGATTTATTTTACGATATATTCTAAGCTTGAATCTAAGCTTGATCGCCGCCTCGTTCTAAGCCTTATTACCAGCCTTGTTGCCAGTCTTATTCCTATAGTTATCCCAAACGATGTATATCTAAACGATAGTACTAATCTAATTTCTAGTTTATGGCTCGACCATTTCAATTCGATATGATTTCGGGATTGATTTATCAGATCCGTAGTTATAGTTTAGTAGAAATCAAAATGCGTTTATGACAATTTCGATCGTCTTCCTTATGGACCAGTAAACGGCTTCTTTTGCGCCACGACCAGTCAATTATTGGTTACAGAATTTTACGCTGATTTTAACTTTACTTCACACAAATTAGATACAGTAGAACACAAAACTGGTCATTATTAGATTATTATCATTAAAAGCTTCCAATTAAGATCATAATCGAATCATCTTAGATCATGAATTAACATAGTCACTTTTATTGGAGGTTCTTTTTCTCTTCTTATGGCTATTTTTATATTATATTTAGAATTTAGATAACGAGTCACCGTGTAATCATCAGGATTTCTCGAGATGACCAGACAAAAATCTAATTTATTCAACATTAACTACGATACAATCTTGCATTTCACTTTCATCTTCTTCTTCAACTGAATCTTCATCTTCCAATGTAATTTGAGATAATTGAACGGTCTCGTTGATGACTTTTTTGCCCTTCTTCTTGCGCTCATCAGTTAGCTTTTCTGCTGCCAGCACCTCATCACGTATTCCCTCCATGCTTAACCTGAATTTGCCCTTCAAAATAGATCTCTTTCCTTTCTTGACTTCTCGTCTATTATTGAGTAGATTGCGAAGGTTCTCAGCTTCATGTTTGAAGATTCTAACACGTGTAGAATGTTGCTCACTCCGAGCCGCCAATTCACGAACAAATGACCGAACAGCTGTCCGCAACACCTGGACAAGCTCTTCTAAAGCCTCGTTTGCTCGGAGTAATACTCCAAACTCCGGAAAAGTGCTAGTAAGAAAGACTTCCGTGAAAGTTTCTTTTGTAGGGATACAAGGTGGTTTTTTTCCTCAGTCAGTTGATCAGCTGTCGCAGAGAGGCTTGAAGATATCTGTCAACCATTCCAAACCATAAATATTACTTGTCCATCCTTTTGAATTTGCTGAGAAAGACCAATTTCTGGTAAGTGATCTAGGAATCTAGTTATACAACACGGTTTGAGCTTTGAAAATCACAAAAGGATCAATGACCGTTCCATCCTCACAAATACACTTAACAACTGAAATCCACTCCTGACGACCAGGATTTGCTTCCTATTGTGTTCTAACAGTTGAATCGACAATTACTCTCGTAGATTCCATAGATCCAATAGCAAATCCTGTCTCATCCATGTTGTATATGTTCGAATCACTGATTTGAACTTGTCAACTGTTCCCTGGAACGCGTCAAACCACGCGTTTATCGCGTCTTTTGTTGCACCATCCATTCTGCTTGCTTCTATTCGACGGCCGAGAACAGATTTGATTTGTGGATGACGTTCAATAAATCTTGGGACCCAGTTTTGGCCAATTTGTGGGCATATTTCGCGTGTGTGTCTAGGCGTGCTGACAGATTCCATGCCATGCCTTCGAATTTCAGCAGCCATTTCTTTAAGCTGACTATAACTGACGGGATAACCGCACCTACTAAGCTTTTTAATCCACTTTATAATTGCATTTTCTTCAGCTTCTGTCAACAATTGCTGCTTCTTTCGAGCTATGGCGCGTGAGGAATTTCTTTTCATTCTTCGATAGACCGTTGATGGAGTAATATTAAGCTCACGTGCAGCCTCATGCCCCAATTTAAATCTGCCGTTTTTACACCAGCTAGAGCTTCAAGGACCAGCGTCTCTTTTAAAGCAGTTTGCTGCCTTTTACGACGTTCCATGATGGTATTATTGAGGAATAAGTATGGGATGGTCCAAAAATGTATTGCATTACGGGGTGCCATTGCATTACCCGGTGACCGACGTTATTATACCGCCACGAGCGACGTTACTAGAAACAAAAAATATGTATGAACGAATAGTTTGCAATAATGAAACAGTACAATTACCTATGGACAAGATATTAATCACACATTTTCCACATGCTCTATTTTCCCCTTCTCTGGATCCACCGCCATGGCAGCAAGTGTTTCCTCGTTGGAGCCTTCGAAGACCATTTTGATCTCTTCGAGAGTAAGGCCCTGTGTTTCCGGATAGAAAAAGTAGATCGTAACTATTTCGACGATCAACATGGACCAATAGACGAAAAGGAATCGCCATCCAAGGTTATCCATCCCAATAGGGTTGCAGAAATTTCCAATGAACGTGAGACCTCTGCTCATAATCTGCAAAAGAGTGATACCCTTAGCACGCATCGAATATGGCCAAATTTCAGCACCATAAACATAAGTAAGACAATTCATGCCAGGCTGGTAAGCAAGGAAAAACAACGGAAGCATTGCAATAACGGCTGAACCAGCTGCATTGGATTTGGTCTTGGTGAATTCAGCCGAAGCACTAATCCAACCTGTAAACACACCCAACATCGAAATGGAAGCATAGAGGAAAATCGTTCGACGACCAAAATAACCAATGGCAATGCTAGCTGTCACTCCAACCACCAAACTCCAGCAAGACATGCTTAAGTTGATAACATTCTGTGTATGTGCATTCGTAATACCAACTGATTTCAACACTGGCACTAAGTAGTAGGAGATGATATTATTGCTTTAAAAATGTTAGTATTCCTTACTTGCAAGCAACATGAAGTTCTTACCCAGAAAACTGAGAATAACAACCAATCATCAACGCAATGGCTGAACGCCAACGGTTTGCTCGGTTGGTAAACAGCTCACCCCAGGACCTCTTGCTATTCACCATCTCCAGTTCAATGTTTTTCACAATCTCCTCATACTCTGCTATGACAAGAGGATGGTCGCGATCTCCCTCTGTATGGTACTTGGCCAAAATGTCAAATGCCTCGCTGCTGCGGCCCTTAAACACAAGCCATCTAGGGCTTTCAGGCACCAACCAAATAAAGATGAGTTGGACGAGACAGGGAATCATCTGGCAGAGTGAAGGAATACGCCAAGACCAATTGTCAGGCCGCGCGAACGTTGAGAGCGTGATTCCACTACCAATTATTGCACCAGGGTAATAGCTTACGCTGAGTAAACTAGCAATTGTCGCACGCTCTTTCGGATAAACAAGCTCGTTCAATAGAGACGCCGATGCAGTAAGCAAAGTAGGCAGACCAAACCCCATAATCACCCTGGCAGCAACAAACATTCCAATATTGACCGAGGCGCCTTGAATAATGCCACCAACAGCAATCCAGGCACAGGCAACCTTGATGGCAAACTTTCTACCATACCGATCCATAATGATTGCCACGATAGGGAGAGATATAAACGATCCAAGCCCATACGCTGACGTCATAAGGCCCAGAATCGCGCCGGACGGTTGGTCAAAATAATTATTCCATTCTTCAACGGCCTGAAGACCGGTAAGCATCGAGGAATCGATGCCTGACGTGATTTCAGCCACGAGACATGCGGGTACAAGAAGAAGGTAAAGGGTACCCAGGTTCTTCTTGCGATACCATGGCACCGTGTCTTGATTAACAAGCTGCGCAATTTGACTGTGCGCAGAAATTTCTGCTGCTTGACGACTGTAATCGGTAGCTTTCTTGGAAGCCATGTTTGCGATCTGAATACGATGTTGCTTGCGGGATATCTAAGTTATTGCGTTCTCCTCTCTTACTTTAATAATTCGGCCTCCCCGCAACCGTCTCGATTTATCCGGCGAGAAATGGGCTTTAGGGTTCATATAAGAGCCATTAATAGGCTGTTCAGTGTAAATTACCGGAATAAATGAACCTGAGAGATGTGAGAGAGCCCCGCACACCCCGCGGGGGGTTATTACATTTTAGGCAGCCATATTCCGAAATTTAGCCTTCCCCGCCTTTTGACTCTTGACGAACAAAAATTAATCTCAATCATCCACTTACACAAAATTGGTAACTTTTCGGTGTATGAACCCCCCATAGGGCTCTATCTACGTTAAAATGCGTCGGTTAAAATTGGGCTAATGGATCAATCTCGTCACGTTGCCCGTCACGTTGCCGGTCATGTTTCGAGCTAGGCACCTGATGAATTTCCTCATTTGATTGCTAAGATAGAGACGGTTCCTTGACTCAATTAGCAAGTCAGGAGCAGAAAGACATACCAGTGAATAAAAGCCAGAAGTATATTTCAACAATAAGACTTCAGATGCCTAAAAGGACCGGCTGAATTCGTGAGTGGAATTTCTGAACGGAAGCACGCCAGCGCTAACAACGTGACCACCAAGAAAACCCGTCGATTACCCAGACTTAAAAGAAAAGAAGCTGCCGCAAAACGCCTTGAGCATAAGTATGTAAAAGTCTTCATCACCATGGCTCACAAAAGAACGGCCATCAGCTCCGGCTGGACCTTCAAGCAGGGCAGCAAGCCAGACTCGTCATTCGTGCCTACAGCGCAGTTTCCGACAGTCATTCATCTCGATCTGATGCACCATGGCATAATACCAGATCCGTTTTTGGACACAAACGCCGCCCAGATCCAATGGATTGGGGAGGAAGAGTGGGTGTACCGCACGAAATTCTCCGGACCGGGCAAGGATTCCGAACACACCAAGTTCGAACTCGTCTTCGAAGGACTCGACACTTGTGCAACAATCTCTCTTAACTCCAAAGAGATCAAGAAGACGGAAAACATGTACATTGAGTATCGCGTCGACGTCACGGATCAAATAAAACCTGAAGAGGAGAATGAGCTCGAGATTGTCTTCCATTCGACCTTTCTTATTGGAAAGCAATTGGAGAAGGAGTCCGGACAGAAGCCATTGTTCTTCCACAATGGTGATTCATCCCGTCTGCAAGTCCGAAAAGCTCCGTATTCGTATGGGTGGGACTTTGTCCCCCCTTTTCTGACATGTGGTCCTTGGAGGCCTATCTATCTCGACTCATATATCGCAAAGTTTACTGAATTGACAGCTGTAGCCGACGTTGCTAAGGATCTCTCGTCGGCGAAAGTCAGCGTGACAGCTGAAATTGATGGATCGGCGAGCAGCGTTATATTCCAGATCCTCGATCCTCAAGGCAAACTCGTGCAAGAAAAGGAAGTATCGCTCGTTGCAGGCCTATCCGTTATTGCTAGGACCGAGTTTGACGTTGCGAATCCTGAATTGTGGTGGCCTAATGGTAACGGATCGCAGCCTCTATATCAGGTGACAGCTGTTGCTTCCGATTCTAACATCGCATTGTCCAGCACTTCTAAAAGGATTGGACTCCGTCGACTGCAACTGATTCAGCGACCTCTGAAAGAACAACCTGGTACGACCTTTTTCTTTGAAGTAAACAACGTCCCAATCTACTCTCGTGGCGCGGATTGGACTCCGACTGACATGTTTTTGCCACGTATCACCTCTCGGAGATATAGAGATTGGATTGAGTTGGCGGCCCGTGGCAATCAGAACATGATTCGAGTTTGGGGTGGAGGTGTCTATGAGGATCAAGTTTTCTACGACGTCTGCGACGAACTGGGGATCATGATATGGCAGGACTTCATGTTTGCCTGTGGAAGTTATCCTGTTACTCCGAAAAACCTTAAAGATATCGCCGAAGAGGCCATCTTCAACATCAAACGCCTGCGATCCCACCCCTGCGTCGTCCTATGGTGCGGAAATAACGAAGATCACATGTTCGCGGATTGGTATGCCAACGGCCAATATGATTATGAGGATCTCAATCCTGAGAATTGGTTGAAGACAAATTGGCCAGGCCGAATAATTTATGATAAGGTCCTTAAAGAGATCTGCCAAGAATATGTTCCTGAGGTACCCTATCATCCCGGTAGTCCGTGGGGCGGGAAACCAGCCATGGATCCTACAGTAGGAGATGTCCATGCGTGGGGTGTTTGGATGAAAGCTTCCGAGCAATACCCCTATCAGTGGTATTACAAGCTGACTGGAAGATTCGTGTCTGAATTTGGGCTGAAGTCGTACCCGTCGGTTAAAACTATAGAAGAATTTGTGACAGATCCTCATGAGAGGTATCCTCAGTCCCGAACGCTGGATGCACATTTGAAAGCGTCTTCCAGAAGTACTTGGGCAAAGGATTACAGAACGATTGCCTTGTATATTATGGAGAACTTCAGGATCGGAAAGTCTTTGGAGAAGTGGGTGTATGGATCTCAGTTATCACAAGCTGAAGCTATGCACTTTGCATTCAGTGGATGGAGACGACTCTGGAAAGGGCCCGGTTATGAAGAAAATGCAGGCGCAGTCGTCTGGGTATTCAATGATGCTTTTCCGAGTGTGAGTTGGTCACTTGCTGACTACAAAGTCCGTCCAAAGTACGCTTTTTACAGCATCAAGCGTGCTTTGGATCCTATCGTCGTATGTGTGGACCGTCTGGAAGTAGAGAAATCACGACCTAGCGAGTTCACGGAAGCATATATCGTTAAGGAGACGAGACTTCAGGTCTGGGGTTCAAACTTTAGCACTCAAAACGAAAATTACCAGCTCCATTTACAGAAGATCGATGTATCAAATGGAAAAACGTTGTGGGAGAAAACATTAGATGTAGCTCTGCCTGATAACCGTTCCGTTGAGCTTTTTGATGAGCCGATTGACGAGATTGGTTCGCGAACAGTGCTGGTTTCTGCTCGCTTAATTCGTGATGGGAAAGTTGTCAGTCGCTTTTTGGATTGGCCACAGCCTTTGAAATATCTCGACTTGCCTACACCGGAAATCAAGGTGAAAGTACAAGACGATGACGTTTTCCTGTCCTCAGAACTTCCAATCAAAGGTCTAGTCATCGAGATTGATGACGATACGGTACAATTCTCCGACAATTGCATCGATTTGACTCCTGGTGATGAGCAGGTAATCCATGCTAAAGGTTTGAGAGGAAGACCAGTTTCAACAATGCACCTTGCCATTGCTGCAGATTAAGCTTGGATATTGAGTTAACGTAAGTCACTGCCTAATCATACTAGATTTTTCGACTCCATAGCACAAATAACGTAATTATTCAACAGCAAGTATAATACAATCTTGTATTCCACTATCCTCGTCTTCCTCAAGTAAATCTCCATCCTCTACGGAAATTTCAGGTAATTCAAAGTGATCGTTTTCAGTTGTTTTGGCTTTTTTCTTCTCCCCGTCCACAGTCTCTTTTTCAGCAACTAGCATCTCATCACGTAATTCTTCAATAGTTTTTCTAAATTTTCCCTTTAAACCGCTTGTTTTCCTTTCTTGATATTTCTTCTTTGGTTTAGTAAGCTTCGTAGGCTTGCAGTCTCATGTTCGTGGATTACACGACGTGTAGAATGTTGCTCACTGCGAATTGCCAGTTCGGGAACAAATGATCGGACAGGTGTTTGCAGCACCTGAATATGCTATTGTAAAGCATCATTTTGCTCGGTGTAATGCTCCAAGCTCAGGTGAAGAGCTATTGAGAAAAATATTGCTAAAGGTCGCTTTTACGGGTGAACAAGTTGGTGTGCCCGGGCACAACCGGTCCTTCAATTGTCTGCCATCGGTAGCCAACGAAGTGCTTTCTTTCAATCAAATGGCACCAGTCCAGCACCTCACCAAGCCGACATAATATTATGTTCTGTAATACTCATTTTCCTTGCCTGAACATACGCCTCCAACCACTCTGCCTTTTGTATTCGCGTTAGTTGCGCTTCGTGAAGTGGCGATAACGCTGCTGTCAAAGCCTTCTTTAATGGCCCCAAAATCGCAACGTCAAGCGGCTGCAGTATATGTGATGTATGCGGAGGAAGTATTAGTAGTTGGATATTGTTCTCCATACAATGAGCAATAAAACTGCCACTTATATGGCTGTCATGGCCATCGCAAATCAAAAGTCGCGTTTGGCCGTTTGCTTTTTCGCGGGTTACAGTCTCAAAGATTCGCGACAACCACTCCAAACCATGGAGATTGCTAGTCCATCCTTACGTATTTGCTGGGAAACTCCAATTGGTATCAAGGGAATTCGGGGTCCATCGACTGGAGACGTGTTGGCTTTTGAAAATCACAAAAGGTTCGGTGACCGTTCCGTCGGCACAAATACACTCAACTACCGAAATCCACTCCTGGCAACCAGGATTTGCTTGCCATTGTACTCTGATCGATGAATCAACAATGACTCTCGTGGATTCCATAGATCCAATAGCAAAACCTGTCTCATCCATGTTGTAGATGTTCGATTTATCGATTTTAAACTTATCAATCGTTTGTTCCACCGCGTCAAACCACGCGTTTAACGCGTTTTTCGTCGTGCCATCTATTCTGCTGGATGCTATTCCACGGCCAATCATAGATTTCATATGTGGATGACGTCCAATAAACCGTGGAACCCAATTTTTGCCAATATCTGGGTATTGAACAAGGGCTTGTCTAGGTATATTGAAAGATGCCACGCGACGATCACGAATTTCAATGGCTATTTGTCTTAGCAACGTGTATCTCACAGGATATCCAAGACCTACTGAGTTGTTTAATCCACTTCAAAATTGTTTTTTCCTCTGCTTCTGACAACAATTGCTGCTCAATTCGGGCAGTTGCGCGTGAAAAGTAACCTTTCAGCCTTCGATAGACGCGTTAATTTCAAGGTCACGTGCAGCTTCATATCCCGACTTATATTTACCGGATATAATGCCAACTAGTGCTTCAAGGACTAATGCTTCTTTATCACTAGCTTTTTGGCTTTTATAGAGCGTCATGGTGGTGCTATTGAGAAATAAGATTGTGGTACTCCAAACTTCTGTATGAGTACGCGGGAAGTATGATTAGGCAGTGACTTATGTTACCCGCGTAATCGTTCACATTTTTGGACTAACGTAACTCATCACCTAACCGGAAGTATCACTATCCGGAAGAGCTTTTCAATTTCATTACCTTTCTAACTCAATTACACCACCATGCTACGTCGTAAAAGCCAGAAAGCTGCCGAAAAAGAATCCTTAGTTCTTCAAGCATTAAATGATATTAAATTTGGTAAATATAAATCAGCATACGGGGCAGCACGTGAGCTTTCCGTATCAACTTTGTACCAAAGACTACAAGGCCACCCGTCGCGCTCTACTGCTCGAATTAATCAGCAACTATTATCAGAAGCGGAAGAATATACAATTTTAAAGTGGATTAAACAATTGAGTAGGTGTGGATATTCCGTTACTTATAAGTTACTAGGTGATATCGCTACGGAAATCGAGTCAAGTCGATTAACACGTGCGATCAAATAACTTGTTCAATATTCACCAATTGGAAAAAATTGGGTCCCACGCTTTATTCAACGTCATTCCAATATTAAGTCGGTTATAGGCCGTCGTCTTGAAGCCAATAGAATGGATGGAGCCTCAAAAGACGCGTTAGTTGCGTGGTTTGACGCGTTTGAAGAAACAGTAAAAGCTCTCAAAATCGATTTTCCGAACATACATAATATGGATGAGACAGGATTTGCTATTTGGATCTATGAAATCTACTAGAGTTATCGTTGAATCAAGCTCTAGAACGTATTGGCAAGCGAATCCTGGTCATCAAGAGTGGATTTCAGTCGTTGAATGTATTTGTGCTGATGGAACATTCATTGATCCTTTGGTGCAAAGGAAATAAGCCGCAAACCCGGTGGATTCCTCCGGCTTTGGATGGAAAGTGGTGTTTTTCGACAAATAGCAAAGGATGGACTAGCAATCTTCATTGTCTGGAATGGTTATCGCAGGTCTTTGAGCCTTCTACGCGCGACAAAGCTAAAGGTGGAACCCGACTTCTTATTTGTGATGGGCATGATAGTCATATAAGCGGCAATTTCATTGCACATTGTATAAATAATAATATTCAGGTGTTAGTTCTACCTCCTCATACATCACATATTTTACAACCGCTTGACGTTGCTGTTTTTGGGCCTTTAAAGAAGGCCTTGACGGCGACGCTATCATCATATCACGAAGCACAACTATCGCGAATTCAAAAGGTAGAATGGGTTGAAGCATATGATCAACCAAGGAATATGACTTTCACACCACATAATATTGCGTCGGCCTGGAGAGGTGCGGGATTGGTGCCTCTAGATCAAAAAAAAAGCACTTCGTTATCTGCCGCCGGAGCAGACAGTTGAAGAACCTGGTGTGAGAACACCGCCCAGTTCACCTACAAAAAGGATATTTAACAGTGTTTATCTTAATAGCTCATCGCCTGAGTATGAAGCATTGCAAAAAGCGAACAAAGCTCTACAAGAGCATATTGCGGTGTTGCAAACGCCAGTCCGAACATTTTTAATGAAAATGGCCTCTCAGTCCGAGCGAAACTCCACGCGAAAAATAATCCACAAGCACGAGTTAAAAGCCCTTCTCAGTATAGTCAGTAAAAGAAGAGACGTCAAGAAAGATAAACGAGCAGTTTTAAAAGGAAATTTCCGAATCACGATGGAGGAATTACGTGACGGGGTGTTGGCTGCCGAACAAAACTCTGCTACACGGGAGAACAAGAAGCGCAAAAAGAGCAAGAAAACAGCAAAGAAAGTTAATCGAGTTAGTTTAGAGGATGCAAAATCAGTTGAAAAAGCGGAAAACAGTGAAATTTAAGATTGTATTATAGTTGCGAGGAAATAGATGCTGCGTTTTGTGTCGAGGTTCCAAAAGTCCTTCCCGATACGTGATACTTCCAGTTAAGTGATTGAGTTTACGTTATGATTACGCGAGAAGTATGATTAGGCAGTAGTGACACGTTACCTCACGTAATGCAGAGAAATAGAGATTTCACTTTAGAAATAAGACCTAATGGGAGAGAACAAAATTCTCACGCCCGTCAACGTCACCTCTCTCATTTAATTTCCTCCACGTTCATCACATTGTCAAGTTCATCGAGCGTAAGCTTCTTGACTGCGAGAGATGCCTTTCGAGGATTTTTCGCAAGGAAGATCTCGTTGAGCTCCTCTAACGTGCGACCCTTGGTTTCCACAAAAAAGAAAAAAGCCACAACCGCTTCTACGAGACACCAACCGACAAAAACAATGTAAACTTTCCATCCAATATTTTTAATAGCCACCGGCATTCCAAACTGGTTGACCATGAGCGCAGCATTGACTACCAAAGCGTGACACGCCATTCCTTTAGCTCTTTGCTCGAACGAAAGAACCTCAACCGGGTACAGTGATGACAGAGGTGTGATGGCAAAAGAGTATGTGGCACCAAAAAGGTTGACGAACAAGATAGCAGCATCGCCTGCACCCTTATTTTTAGTCGCATTGAAAACGGCAGCACAAACTGTGATAAGCACCCACCAGAACGATAACATCGATAGAACTATGTAGTAGAGTTTACGACGCCCAATTTTTTCCACGAGCGAGGCACCGGTGAAAGCGACAAACAAACCGATAAAGGAAGTACCTAGGTTGATATCAAGCACCTCGACTGGATCTGTAACACCTGCGATTGCTAGAAAAGCAGGCATGAAGTATGAAGTAAGTCCGTTGCCTGACCACTGACCCCAGAGCGACGCAATCATTGCACACATCCATCGGTAACGTGAAGGGCGGTCCTTGAACAAGGCTCGATAATCCCACCAACGCTTATCGGCACCATCCAAGTTCAATTCTTGGATGAATTCCTCCAATTGCAATGACAAATAGATACTATCTGGATTGTCGAGGCCATGATACTTAGTCATCACTTCCACTGCACGTTCTCGCTTTCCATTGGTGAAAAGCCATCGCGGTGATTCCGGCAAAAAAAATACCACACAACATACGATAGTAGGGCACAGCATTTGAACCCAAGTAGCGATTAGCCAGGACGCGTTCCCAGTATAATTCGCGCCCCCGCGAAGCGCCCCCGCTGCTGCAATGCCACCAACATTGTAAAAAGTGTTATATAATCCTGTCATTATACCTCGATAGGCTGGATGGGAGATTTCGACTACATATATCGGGGCTGCTGATTGGGAAATTCCGACTCCGAATCCCAATAAAAATCGGCCAGCCAAGAATTGGCCAATATTACGAGCAATGAAGGAAGTGCCCTGAATGATAACACCACAAACAATTAGAAAACATCCAATAAACATACCACCTCGACGACCCCAGGTGTCGCTAGCCGGCCCAACAAAGGGAAGAGAACAGGCTCCGCCTATTGTATACATGGCTGAAATGTAGCCTGCTTTGATGCCTACAATCGACGCACCAAACTCACTATCAAACTGAGGCATGACAAGCATATTGCCCATCAAGCTACCATCGTATCCGTTCATACTCGAGCAAAGGTAGCAAAGACCAATTATAACGTAGAGTTGAATCATGCGCTTGTGTCGCGGCTGCGGTGGTTCTTTCTCAAGGGCTGCTTTAAGAGCTTCTGATCCCTGTACCACCACTTCTTTCGCAGCTCCATGGATATCCTCAATATGCTCACTCTTTTGTTTGCCAGGTTGTCCTGGACTAACATCGTCAGACTTGTCGACGTTGACTTTCTCCCTTTGCGACATTCTTAATATAATAACAAAAAAATAGTAAGAAGCCAGAAACGGAGTCTTGGGTGAATGGTTTGTAAAGGATTTAACGACAGCGATCAGACGGGTATTTATAACTCCATCAGAGCGTGGTCGCGCAATACAGCAGAGCTTAGCAATAGAGGGAACTGTTGTTTCCACAGACCCTTATTTCTGACTTGACTATCATGGTTCCCCGCACTCTTGTTTTGCTTTCACCCGTGCCTGTAATCTGCAAGAGATTAAAACCTGTATGACTTCCCAGATTTCAGCGAAGATCATAACTTACACTATCCCGATACGTGCGATTGGAGGATTACCTCCATCTCTATCCCAGATTCTGAGATTTCAGTCATCTGTTTCTGTACAATAATGATAATGCAATTAGAGATGCCTGGGTATGATAAAGAAGAGGTATAAGTGTTAACACCTTAGTATGAGGAAGGGAAATTGAAATTTGCTAATTAAAACCACCGTTTGAAATCTTGAGATCCAGACATACATGCTCCAAAGCTACCAAAAATTGATTCCGTTGTATGTTTTCAATTGCTACTTGATGATAAGACAGGTCCATAATAATTAATTCCAATTGAAAATTCAGGCTAAAATCAAATAAACCTTTTTCCCGGCCATTTGCCGCTCTCGCTACTACTTGGCTAATAGTGGCTACGGACGGCGCTGGCTTTGCCAAGATTTCATTCAGTGGTTTTACCCATCAGAACAGAAAATCCTCCTCAATATGGCTAATCCTTATGACAGAATAGCATGATATGTCATATTCTATAAGTCTCAGTCGCGTTATATCTTGTAGAGCTTAATTAATCGGTCAGGTCAATATCGCCAACAGAAATTTCCCGACATTGTGAACACCATTAATGACATGGGGACACCGATGACAAATTCTGAAATCACTTACTTGCGTTTGCAAGTTTGACAGCTAACATTGAGACGTGGCTTCTAAGCTGCTTTAAAATTCTAGTATGCTATATTTTCTAGTACCAGCTTCAGTCGTTCCATACTTCACCACTTCGATAAGGCATGAAATTTAGAATTCAAGAGCACTTTAAGCGAGGTTTTGGGACCCGCCCCAATTTGCTGATAATCATGAACAAATAAAAGCATATAATCAATGTAATCACATCGTGCGCAAAAATGATGCCTGGATTGTAAGCGGGGGAGGTCGTCACCAGACATGTGCTTATTTATGACTCTAAAGTTGGAGAGAAGTCACGCTCCAATGCCGCGCTTGACAGCATAACACAAATTATAAGTTATGGGTGGGCGACCGGGAAATGGCGGGGAATTGCCTGAAAGAAACCTGGGGAAACGAGCCGTAGCCGTGATCCTGGGAAAACAACAAACTCAGCCACAAAAGAATATGCAACACCAAGACATTTTGGCAATAATTCCAAGTTCTTCACTCATGATCATTATCATTGCAAGATAGCCCGTTTTGTAATCCTTTTGTTTAATTTTGTAGGTGCTGTCTCAAAAGCACAGAGTTATCGTCATTGATGTTGTGTTTAGTTAACGTTTTTGAACGTACATACTATGTCTTTCAGAACAGATGACATGTCGTACGAGAAATTCAGCCATCTTTGAAAACTTTGCTGCTGACAGCAATGCACTACGTGCAGATTTGAAGTGGACATTTCAAGGAAGGAATTATGGCGCTGCTTAATTAAAGGAACTTAGTTTAGGCTGAAATCATGGATCCGGGCTTCATGGCTTGAGAACTACATCTTCGTTCATAGGTTTAACGTTTAGCGTCACTCATGGCGTAACAATATATGTTGTCAATACAAATTTTCCACTTTTCCGTGCTATTTCCTCAATAACACCACCACCATCCGTCGTAACAGCCTACAAGCTGCTGAAACGGAAAATCGGATCATTGAAGCAATTGTTGGAATTAAGTCTGGCAAATACAAATCTGGAAATGAAGCTGGACCTGTGCTCGAACTTAACGCGTCAACTGTCTATCAACGCGCTTGAAGGGACGTCCTTCACGCGCTACTGCTCGAATGAAGCAGCAATTGTTAACAGAAGCGGAAGAAAAGTCGATTTTAAAGTGGATTCGACAGCTTACTAAAAGTGGATATCCTCTTAGGTATAAATTGCTGGCAGATATAGCTTATGAAATTCACTCTTTGTCGCGTCGGGCTCTCAATCCTCCCCACAAACCTCGTATTAAAACTCACTCATTTGGCCAGGACTGGGTTCCACGTTTCATACAACGTCATCCTTATATTAAATTGTTATTGGCCGTCGAACAGAAGTAAGGAGAATGGAAAGCACGACAAAAGACACGTTAAAGTAGTGTTTCGATGCGGTAAGGGAGATTGACGAGTTCAAAATCGAAATTTCAAATATATACAACACGGATGAGACCGGATTTGCCGTAGGATCTATGGAATCCACAATGGTTGTAGTTGATCCTACCATTAGAACACATTGGCAAGCAAATCTTAGTCGTCAGGAGTGGGTTACAGTCGTTCAATGGTGCAGATGGAAGCGTCCTCGAACCCTTCGTGACCTGAATTCAAAGGAAAGAACCTCTCTTCGTGCTGGATTCCGAAATCCCTTAGAAGTAATTGGTCTTTTGGAGTAACTCCAAAAGGATGGACAAGCAATCATCATGGCGTGGAGCGGCTAGAGCGAATTTTCGATCCTGCAACACGCGATCGAGCTAACGTCAGTCGTGGCATAATCAGAATTATAGCATAACCATAGGATTTTTTTTTACCCCTGACTCTTCTTAACTCAATGACGCCACCACGGTGCACCGTAAAAACCTGCAAGCTGCTGAAAAAGAATCGTTAGTCCTTGAAGCTTTACATGGAATTAAAATTGGCAAATATAAGTCGGCTTACGAAGCTGCACGTCGGCTTGAAATTAACATGTCAACTGTGTACCGCCGGCTGAACGGCGGCTCCTCACGCGCTATTGCTCGAGCCGAAAATCAACTACTCTAAGAAACTGAAAGAAAAAACAATTTTGAAGTGGATGAAACAAGTTCCGAAGAGCGGATACCCTCTGAGCCATAAGTTGTTGCGAGATATAGCTTACCAAATCCGGTCTCGTCGCGTCGCGTCTGTTACTTGTCCCGAAGTTAAGCATCACAAAGACAGACCACTTGGTCGCGATTGGGTTCCACGTCTTATTCAACGCCATCCTCATATTAAATCGGTGATTGGCCGTCGAATAGAAACCAGCACAATGGAAGGCGCCTCAAAAGACGCGTTAAATGCGTGGTTTGACGAAATATACGAAACGATCAACGAAAATCGATCTTTCCGACATTTACAACATGGACGAGACCGGATTTGCTATTGGATCCATGGAATCTACAATGTAGATTCCACAGTTAGAACTCATTGGCAAGCAAATCCTGGTCGTCAGGAGTGGGTTACAGTAGTTGAATGTATTTGCGCTGATGGAACCGTCATCGATTCTTTTGTGATTTTTGAATGCTCCAATGTCGATTCTCGCTGGATTCCTCAGCCTTGCGAAGAAGGTTGGTATTTCTCAGCAAATACAAAAGGATGGACAAGCAATCTTCACGGTTTCGACTAGTTAGAGCGAGTCTTTGAGCCTTCGACACGCGAAAAAGCAAACGGAAGAACTCGGCCTCTTATCTGTGATGGTCATGACAGTCATATTAATGGAAATTTTAATTGCTCATTGTATGAAGTATAACATTCAGTTGTTGGTCGTTCCGCCCCATACGTCACATATACTTCAACCGCTTGACGTTGCCATTTTTGGATCTTTAAAGAAGGCATTAACGATGGCACTGTCTCCATTTGACGAAGCACAACTGATACGGATAAAGAATGCAGAATGGCTAGAGGGATATATTCAGGCTCGAATTAAGAGTCTTACAAGACAAAACATTGCCTCAGCTTGGCGCGGAGCTGGATTGGCTCCATTTGATTGTAAAAAAGCACTTCGTTACCTACCGAATGAGCCGACAAATGATAGACGTATTGCGAAAACACCACCTTATTCACCTCCAAATAAAACGTTTAGGCCTGTCTATCTCATTAGCTCTTCTCCCGAGCTTGCAGCCTTACGCAATACCAATAATTTTTTTCAAGAGCGTATTGAGGTGTTGGAGACAAATCTTCGATCACATTTTCGCGAATTGGCAGCTCGGACCGAGCGACATTCTACGCGTAATATAATTTTCGAACATGAGAATTCTAACCTTCGCAGTTTACTAAATAAAAGAAGAGAGGTTACAAAAGGAAAAAGGTCAGTTATAAAAGGCAAATTTAGATTATCCCGTGAGAAATTACGTGATGGGGTGCTGGTAGCAGAAAAGGTGACATTAGAGGGCTCGAGGAAGAAGGGCAAAAAAAGCCCCAACCAGGCCAAACCATTATCTGGATTTGATATAGAGGATGCAGATGCGGCAGAAGAAGAGCTAGAAAAGGAATTACAAGACTGTATCTTTGTTGCTGTTAAGTAAATGCACAAGTTATATGAACCTGTCGAACAAATACTATGATTATGCCATAATTCTGATTATGCCACGACTGACGTTAACTGTCAAACAAGACTTCTTATATGTGATGGCCATGACTGTTATATAAGCGGTGTATTTATTGCTTACTGTATGCAGCACAATATTCAGCTATTGATCCTTCCACCTTATACTTCACATATACTTGAGCCGCTTGATGTTGCTATTTTTGGCCCATTGAAGAAGGCATTGACGACAGCGCTATCACCGTTCCATGAAGCACAACTAACAAGCATACAGAAGGCGGAATGCTTGGAGGTATTTGAACAGGCAAGGAATATCAGTTTCACGACACGCAATATTGCTTTGGCATGGCGAGGAGCAGGATTGGTTCCATTTGATCGATATAAAGTTCGTTATCTACCAAGCGAGCATGCAGTTGGTGGACCAACTGTGGAAGTACCACCTTGTACACCTACAAAAAGGACTTTTAAACCTGTCTTCCTGACAGCTCCTCTCCCGAGCTTGGCCTTTATGAAGCAAATGAATCTTTGGAAGATCATATCCAAATTCTGCAAACACCTGTTATGTCACATGTTCGCGAATTAGCGATTTGGAGTGAGCGGCATCCTACACATCGTATAATCCACGAATACGAAACTGAAAGCCTTCGCAGATTAATAAATAAGAGAAGAGACATCAAAAAAGGAAAACGAGCAATTATAAAAGGCAAATATCGACTGTCGGTTGAGGAATTACGTGATAAAGTGATCAATGCGGAAAAAGAGACAAACTACGAAGCGAAAAGGGAAGGTACAAAAAGCACCAAGATGAGGAGCAGCCTGAAAATAATACAGATGATGAAGATTTACCAGAGGAAGAAGACTTTAAGTTACTACAAGAAAAATTTCATTCTTCCGAACAGTTAACGGGTGGTCCTTAAGAACATAGACCGCCATTCTGTTATTTGATCGACGATGACTGACCTTTCGTTCACTGAAACACTGAGAAGCGCGCAATCATGGGCGATAGGCAGTCCCCGTGGAAAGAAAAGCGGTTGCTTAGTCGAAGCTAGGGCGGGCTTGCCCATTGATAAGAAAATTCAATTTTCAAGACAAGAACAGAAGCCAGATCTCCATAAAACATTTTATACCAACTCATATGTATCAAAAATCATCTGCTAGAATGACTGTCACTCCCATGAAAGCCCGAACCCTTCCTTTAATTTGCAGCGCAGTAGCCACTGGACACCGACGTTGTAGGTGTAGTTCTAGATACCTCGTGTCACTACGTAAGAAATAATGTTACCCGGTAGAAATATAAAATTTCTGATAAATGCGATTGTGATTGTCAAAAGTTATTACTTCCTAGCAAGTCCAATTCAACAGAGATTTTTTACCCGGTCACACAATTTTTCTCAATAGTGATTAGTCTTTTATCGTTCAAACCAATCATTTTCGCGTTGTCTAGCAGCAAGTTTCGCGGTAAAAGATCTTGCCGGTGTTTTTCAACACTATCACTTCCTTTTGAACTCAGCACAAGCCCTCTCCAATCTGCGAAGTGTGCGGAGGAAATAACGTTACTTATCTTTATACTGAAGGACCTGTCTATTGGCTGTAGATAGCTTTATCGTCACAGAATAGCCATGCTTAATAGCATGCTCACGAACATTGTCTATTAATTGACTACGGTCATCGAAACTTTTCTAGGGGAGGGTCCATGAAAAATGGGCTATCAATGGACGGCAAGAGATAGTTCAAACGCGCCCGGGGCGCTTTACAATTAATCAAGTAACTGTATGAGGAATATGCTGAAAGATGAGGTGCCTCTATGGTGCCCCATAACGGAATGTTATCATAACAAATGAATTCAGTTGTCCACATTACTTCGTTATAGCGAGGTTTTATTGTACACGAAGAGCGCAAGAAAAATTCGGATTTCGTCTTTTTATAACTTATGAGAGCATCATCCAAAATTTGTCTTATGTGGCTTAGCCAGCTTAATGCCTGCACTGAGACTTCCTAACTCGCTTGAGTGTTCTGATACGCGAAGATAACAGGAAGTCCATTAAAATGTATACTGCCAGATATACATCCTTCTCTGTCTTATCTTGCCCTGAGATTGAGTCTATCCATATATTATTACATTAGTCATAATCTTAGATGTCCGGCGATATCTGGAAGAAATTTGAGAATGTCTCTTACATCGCAATATGTTCTCGCTACTCCTAAAGTTGCGTAATTTTCATGAATATAGTAAATTAATATGGGAGGCGGTCTCGCACCAACAGATTTACGATCGATATCACTGTTGATCATTTTTTGCAAAGATAGCACGGATAAGTCAGCTAGTATCGTGAAGTAATATTTAAACAACGGCAAATTTCGCCGAAAACCTTACGATTCCTAAAGTTCTAAATGGGAACAAATTTAGAACACGAAATTGTTAGAGTACCATTTGACTGGTGACGTCCCCTTTGAACAGAACGTTCCCAGCAAAACTTGGAGAAGCTTTTTCGACGAATACGAATTACGAAGACTATATGATGTTGGACCTCTGCACAAGTTCTATCAATGGTATGACGATAGTGACTCCAAAACGGAACGCAAACTGCTTTTGAAGCTTGATCTTTTTGTCATATCGTACTGTTTCATCAGCTACTGGGTGAAGATCTTGGATCAAAGTCATATAAGTATGTAACAAATTTTTAGACTCTCGGCTTTTACTAATCATTTTCAGACAATGCTTATGTTTCAAATATGAAAGAAGGTATAAAATTTTCAATTAACATTAAATAGCTGTTTACATTCAAATAGCAAACTAACGTTCTAGAGTTACATCTCGGGGGCAATGACTTGACGCACATATCAGTCATCTACAATGCCGCATCATCACTTTGATGATACCGTCCTTGTATCTGTTTTCACGTGTTCGTATGGAGCTGTTTATTCCTGGACTAGACGTTTTGTGGGGTATCGTTACTGTGTGTTAATATAAAGCCAGAAACCGAACCGATATTTTAGTTTTCAGATATCTCATAGGTTGCCTGGAAGGTCCATTTTTCCCTGGATGTCATTACGTTCTTGGCTAGTGGTTTAAGGGGCATGAACTGGGCCGTCGAGGTGGCATCTACTATATCGGTCTAATGCTTGGTAGTCTTACCGCTGGCTTGCTGCAGGCTTCTTTTTATACACATTTAGATGGGCATCATGGTTTAGCAGGCTGGCGTTGGATGTTTATCATTGATGGACTTATTACTATTCCGATCGGAATTGCTGGAATGTTTATGTGGCCAGGTACTCCTTTGAAACCTCGATACCGGTATCTTACAAAGGACGATGTTCAAATCGCAAAAAGGTGTATGAATCTAGGCCGAAATACCGGTCCGCCAAAAAGGTTCGATTTGAAATTTTTGAAGAACGTCTTTTCATCGTGGCATGTCTATGTCCTAAGCATCTTTGATATTCTATTTTTTAATAGTGGTACTGGAGGCAGTGCCTACTCTCTATTTTTAAAATCGATTTAAGCTGATAACCAGATTGCCAAGGTAAATAATTTGACGTCCGCGGTGCCCGCAATTGGTATCGGCTTTGTCATTATTATATGCGGAGGTTCATATATTTTCGCAGTCGTTGGTTTTTCCTCGTTCTCTCTCAAACAATTAATTTGTCCAGTAATGTAATTCTTTCAGTCTGGAACATACCCACTAATGCGAAATGGTATGCCTTTTTGGTGCAAAACTCTTCAGCTGCGATTTCTAGTGTGGTCTAGGGCTGGTCAAATGATATACTTCGTTGACAAGACGATGAATACCGTTCATTCGTCATAGTGTTCCTTACTATTATGGCGTATGCTATTACAATTTGGATTCCATTAGTTTTTTGGCAAACAGCGCACGCACCTCGGTTTTTCAATGGCTATGTTTTGGCATCTTGCGTTGACTTCGCGCTGATATTATGGGTCTTTTTTATTCTTTATCTCTACAAGCGTGACGAGAAACGCTGGTATCTAGTGTGGCTGGCTGAGAAGTCGACAGAGAACTCTGGTTCTGAAGACGTCGTCTTCTATCAAGAGAAGATTAAATCAGAAGCTGACAAGCAATGATAGAAACTCTACAGGCTGAGTAACGAAAATGAGGGTTAGTGGGACATAGTACGAGGTTTAGTGCGGCTTAAAAGTAACAATAATATACCAGTACATAATTGCAAAATACTGGGGTAATTGCTCTTGACCAGTAAGTTACTTAATGAGAGTACAGCCTCGGTCTCTATATATATTATGAGCAGTTCAGTGGATAGTCTGTACTTTTTTGCTGTTGTTTTGCTCTTACGGCTTGTTGTCTAGATGATGTTGAAGAATACTGGTAACGTTAAATTAATTGAAAAACATGTAAGACGACACAATGCCATGCTATCCATCACCTACAGATAACGTCCGCTGATGGCGTAAGGAGATACATTGCGTAACACTACAATTTTTCCAACACTTTCCACACTATATTCTCAATAACACCACCATTATGCGTCGTACAAGCCTACAAGCTGCTGAAAAAAAAAGTCGAGTCCTTGAAGCAATTGCTGGAATTAAATTTGGCAAATTCAACCCTGGGACTGAGGCTGCAAGTCTGCTTGAACTTAGCGCGTCAACCGTGTATCATCGCCTGAAGGACAAGCAATCATCATGGCGTGGAGTGGCTAGAGCGAATTTTCGATCCTTCAACACGCGACCGAGCAAATGGTAAGACAAGGCTTCTTATTTGTGATGGCCATGACATTCATATAAGCGGCGCATTCATTGTCTACCGTATGCAGCACAACATTCAGCTGTTGATTCTTCCACCTAATACTTCACGTATACTTCAGCCGCTTGACGTTGCTATTTTTGGGCCATTAAAGAAGGCATTAACGACAGCGCTGTCACCGTTCCACGAAGCACAACTGACAAGAATACAGAAGGCACAATGGTTAGAGACATATGAGCAGGCTAGAAATATGAGCTTTACGTTGCGCAATATTGCTTCGGCGTGGGCAAGGAGCCGGATTGGTTTCATTTGATCGAAATAAAGCACTTCGTTATGTAACGTCAACACCCACGTAATGGTACATCCCACGTATTGGTCCAAAAAGCCATACCACACTCTCTTCAAGTTCGAATAGCACAACAATGCCACGTCCCAGCCAAATTAAAGCTGGCGATTATGAGAGTCGAATCACTACTGCAATTGATAAGATCAAATCTGGCGATTTCAAGTCTGTTAATGAGGTTGCAACTCAACTTGGGATTAGTAAA
>JAKTSW010000112.1:0-34441 GCA_030580435.1 Babjevia anomala
CACCACCACCACCACCACCACCACCACCACCACCACCACCTCCTCCTCCGCCCCCTCCTCCTTTAATGCCGCAAAGTGGTTCATTTGCTGATGGAAGTCTCCCTCCACCTCCTCCACCTCCACTTCCTCCATCTGCCGCACCAAAGATGAGGAATACGCCAGATGTTATCGTGGAGAAGGCACCGGAACTGAATATGCCTCTACCGCGGAAAAAATTGAAACCTATGCATTGGGAGAAGCTTGATGCTGTCGAGTATACTTTATGGTCCAGCATGGGCGCTCTGCGGACGCAGATCTTTTCTGGTTCTGATACGGAAGAGTCTTCTTCATCCTCGGTTTCATCATCTTCTGAGGCGGATAACGAAGTGGTAGTTGAAAAGAAAGGGAAAAAGAAGAAATCTAAGGATTTAGGAATATACGGATTGCTGCACAAGAAAGGAATTTTTGACGAGGTTGAAAGAATATTTGCTGCTAAGGAAGTGAAAAAGTTCGCGGGAAAGAAGGTTGAGAATGCCGACAAGACCAGTTTTATATCAAGGGATTTAGCGCAGCAATTTGGTGAGTGTCTTCATTTTGTTTTGTAATTTATTTATGAGTCAAAGAGGACATGTACTAATTATTAGAAATAAATCTGCATGCATTTGCCAATCTGTCAGTCGAAGAGACTGTCTTAAAGATTTTGAGATGCGACAGAGACGTAATGAACAATGTCAATGTTTTGGAGTTTTTGGCCAAGGATGACCTTGTGAGAATACCTGATTCTGTGGTAAGGTTATATTTTGTTGTCAAGATTGTTCAATACAATGCAAATGCTCACATATCAGGCTCGGAATTTGTTACCATATAGCGCGTCTTCGGTACAAGGAAGGAATCGTGAAAAAGATATAACGGAATTGACACGAGCAGATCAATTATATCTCGAACTATGTTTCTCGCTTCAATCATACTGGAAATCTCGAATTCGAGCATTGCTTTTGACAAAAAATATGGAAAAAGATTATGATGAATTAGTCTCGAAACTTCGGCTAATCGACTCCGCATCTGACGCAGTCCATAACTCAGCCAAACTTCGCGATTTGCTTGATATAATTCTCGCGGTGGGAAATTATATGAACGACGCGACAAAGCAAGCGACCGGATTTAAGATCGGAACACTTCAGCGGTTGGCGTTCACTAAAGATGAGCAGAACACAATGACCTTCCTGCATTACGTGGAGAAAATTGTTAGAACAAATTTCGCAGAGCTAGATGGCTTTGTGGAAGAACTTAAGGATGTTATGCTTGTTTCTAAATGTGAGTAAAAGTCAATTAAAAATTGTTGTTGGCGACAAGCTAACCTTGAAAATATAGTGTCTGTAGAGCAGGTCCAGGCAGACTGCCGTCAGTTCATACAAAATGTCAAGAACGTCCAAGATTCTATTGATTTTGGAAATCTATCAGACGTGAAGTCTTTCCACCCTGAGGATCGAGTTCTTAAGATTGTGCTTCCATTTCTTCCGGAAGCCCGGAAAAAGAAAGATTACCTAGAAGAACATCTGAAGCATACTCAGACGACATTTGATAACTTACTCAAGTTTTTCGGTGAAGATCAGACAGACTCAGCTGCGCGAGCGACTTTTTTCTCCAAATTTGCTAATTTTGTGAACGATTTCCTCAAAGCTCGTAAGGAAAATCTTCAACGTGAAGAGGAGCAACGATTGTATGAAGCGCGCAGAAAAAATATTCTTGATGCACAAAAGCGTTCCCAGGAAGTTGCATCCTCGATCGGAATACCGAGATCTGATTCACCCGTTGACCTTAGTAAGCCTTCGACGCCGACCGACAAAACTGAGACAGCAGCCGTCATGGATAACCTCCTTGCGAAGCTAAGAGCTGCAGGCCCTGCAGCTGGAGATGCAAAGAGTGCCCGAAGGCGTGCAGCAGCCAGACAGGCGCAAACGAAGAAGGCCGCTGCTGAGCAGACGACTGAATCATCTGACAACATGGTTGAGATTAGACGCCCTGAACTGGAAACTGAGAGGTCGTCAAGAATAGATGTCCATGAAATGAGAGAAGAACGAAAGCGACGACGAGAAAAGAGACGATTGGATTTGCAAAAGCTGAGTGACGATAAAGCGAAGGAAGAGGAGAACGATCTCGGCCACAGCGAAGAGCAAGGTCTGAGGTCTGAACTGACTGAGGATTCTGTTGACTCCGTTGCATCGACGTCATCTTTTCGGTCAGCGAATTCGGGGTTATTTGAACAGGCCGAGAAAACTGCAGATAATAGAAATGAGAGCGAAAAAGACCAAGGAAATGAAGATAGCGAAAGTTGGATAAAGGATGAAGACGATACTGAAGAGAGCAAGGACGCATTTGAGGACGCAGCGGAGTCGATTAATACGTCTGCAGAGGCGACATCTATTACAACCGAGCAAATTCAGTGAATAGACGTACAAAAGATTTGAAAGAAAGAAGATGACTATATTCGAATTTTAATAATGATGGTAAAATAGTCATATTTGCGAATTTGTTGGTCGAAATGGCATGAGTATTTGGCAAAATATTTTGAGCATATGCATAGTTATAGTTTAATTATTTAGTGTATTTTATGTGTATTATTACTGCTCTATAGTTGCCTCTAGATTGGTATCCAATGGATCGTGAGTTTATAAATGTTAAGCTTATTCATGGCATTCGTAGCGGCCGGCCGGATCAGTGCTATTGATTACTCGTAGAGTTTTGACTGATCCTCGTCATTTTTAAGCCGCAGCAGGGACAAAATAGTAAAGAAATCGCAAAAACAACTTCTAATGCGATGCAGCGTCAAGTTCCATTTATTACTAGGGAGATGTATAAGAAATGCGCTTCACGCTCACTCCGTGGTGTTTCCTGGACTTTCTACTCTTGTGATTATGTGCTTTATTTTAAATTTTGTGTATCCTAGCAGGAGAGAATTGGCTCAAGATCTACCTGGCAATGTCAATGAAAGTAGGGTTCTTGTTACTTTGTTTGTTTATTCGGCAGCCGCTGTACACTTCTGCGTTGCTGCGTATATGGTGCGGGCATGCTATGGTATGAAGTCGGCATTTCTCGGAATAAGAAGCTTAGCGAGCGAGTTTGCGTGGAGGGTCTCTAGATAGTGACGAAAAAGGTGGTCTATATGCTAGCGAGAAAACAGAAGGGCTTAAGGCTGGTTTTGAGGAATAAGATTTGCAGTGTGATATATGTGATCATTGTGCCTAATTATAAGGAGAGTATGAAAATACTTCGTGAGACTTCTCTTTACTTTCTAGCCATCGTTTTCAAGGAAAAGCTACGACGTTTATTAGGAAGATTGGATACACGCTCCATCCTGCTAATAGACGCGGGGAAGTGCAGGGGAAAGTCATCTAACTTGGCATGATGTGTTAGACAATTGTTAGCTGGAAAGATCTCGAGTAACGAAGTGGTAACTGTGCTAGATTCAGATTCTCAGTTATTGCCCTCGTACTTTGAATACATTTCAAGTAACCACTATCGACATCAGAGCTGCAGCAATCGTCCAAATTCCACAATGTATATCCCTCCGATTGTGTTCGACAGGAACGCCAATTCAGTATCACCGTTGGTAAGATGCGCAGATCTCTTACGGTCCTTTGCTACGAGCTGGATTGTATTCTACTTCAACAATTAAGACACCAACTTCTGTGTATTTCTTACCTATGGACCTTATTCAAGCTGTAGGCTGGGACACAGATGAAAATGCGATCGGCGAAGATTTGCATATGTTTTCTGAAATGCTTTTTTGGAATAAGAGGTCGCCTTAACACTGTTATTGTTTACTCGCCAGCCTCTCATTGTAATGTTGAGGCAGATCATAGAAGCAGTAACTGGATGGGATTTTTTATGAGAAGTAATATCGCGCGATACAAGCAGGCTTGTCGACATACATGGGGCCTGCTTGACGCTGGATACATGATCCGTCGAACCGTAGACCTCACAGTGTGATGGATATTTAATACTGGCATCTTTCAATCACAAAGCAATATGTCTCTCGATGACACTCTAGAAAAAGGTAGGGATCTCTGCAGCACTAGCAGTTAATCGCTTTCCATTCTGGAAGCTGGTAGTTTGGGCCATAGGATTTACGAAGCGCATTTTTTGCCGGTTCGCTGTCTTCTCTATGTGCTTGCATGCTCAATTTGGCTATCATCAAGCAATTGTGCCCTTCCACATGGAAATTTTTAAAGTTCTCTCTGTTCTGAGGACTGCATCTTTGGTGGGGGTGGTGGTACAAGTATTGATATACGAGATGTACCATTCTCAGGCTGTTAGCTTGCGGAAGAGGCACATTCATCACTTCATTTCGTCGTCACGTCGTCAACGCCAGCAAACGACTTTAGAGTCGATGCGTACAACATCAGCAGCAGCTTCAGCAACTCTCCAGGCTGTGAACTTTGCTGAAAGATCAAACCAGGTAAATTTACTGGTCTACCTACTGTTCCCGATTGCTGGCGCTCTTTTTGGCGCTATTCCAACGATCGAAGCCCAGATCATGCAATTTTGGGCTACCAGGTTTATATACGAGGTTTCGATCAAGCCATTCTTGCTCATGATAGAAACAAACTCTTTGGTAAGTGGAGAAAGATACCTATTTTCTATAAATTTAAACTTTAGATACAACTGTTTAGACTGTATAACATTTCTGACGTTTTAATTAGACTTATAAGATCTCGATTGTTTATAATTTATTTGAATGCATGATAGAAGTGGTGGAAGAAGGCATACATCAATTAAGATTCATTGTATAATATTAGAACTTCAGTAATTAAAATTTTTGTTCGACCTTTTTTATTATTGTAGACATTTTGAAGCTGTAAATAATTGTACTTAACTTCTTCATATTTTCAAATATTTATTTGATTAGTTAATTCGGTTGCATATATAAAACAATTCATTCATTTTCTATAATATAAGATACCGATGAAAATGCTCCAGACCCATAACATGTCAAATACTGATATCAAATCAGATTTGTCAATGCGATACTACTATTATACACAACAGCCACAATAGGCAATTTTTTTTGTTTTTTTGCCTACTGCTTTTTTGCTTATTGCTTTCGAAATTCACTCAACACAGGGTATATAGCCTACAAAATTAGTATGTGCTTGCCAGTATCTGACTCACTATGCGCAGCATTTTGGACATACCTCAAAAGCCGCATATATCTCCTCTCTAACTTTAGCACCTGTCAATACAATCTTTCCTGACACAAAGATCAGCAAGACGATTTTAGGTTTCACCATACGATAGATAAGACCCGGGAACAGTTCAGGCTCATACTACTATGTATCAGTAATAATCTAACATCAAACCCAGAATCATGAGCAGAGAGAGTATTACAGAAGAGAAGTGTCCATGAGAAAAGGCAAGACCTTCCAAGCGAATCGGGAATCGGACATCGCAACTGCCGACAATATTCTGAATCTTGAATTCCATGAACTTGGCATTGAAACCAAGCTTTTGAATAATTCGTGCATACTTTCTTGAAGCAAGTTTCGAATCATCTTCGCTCTTGGCTCCGGTAACGACCATCTTTCCCGAAGCAAAGATGAGCGCAGTAGTCTTTGGCTCGCGAATGCGCATGATGACAGCGGCAAAACGCTATTTCAAAAAAGCATTACTACAAATTGTAACCCACACGGCCAAGTACCAAATGTACCAAACATACCTTGGGGTTATATTCTGCGTTCCGGGCATGCAGAGCGATCGTCTTCAGATCAAGCCTGCATTCCAGATTGACAGTGGCAACAATATTTCTGCGAAAAGACTTAGTTACCAAACTCTAACAGTTCAATAACAAAATTGAATACTCACTGTAATGTAGGAACAATGCCCGACACACTCATATTGGTTCCGGGCATCACTCCAGGAGTCGCAGCAGGAGTACCAGGAACGATATCAGTCCTAGGTTTGACATCGACCTCCTTACTGAGGAATGGATCGGCAGCTTGATCAAACGAGGTGATCTCCGAACTACCCATGGGGAACGAAAGTGAAGAGGGAGCTACAAAAGCCTTAGCTTGAGCGGCGGTACGAGGAACATTGAGAGTGTTAAGTTGGTTTTCCATTTTTTGTACTATGACTTCAATAAAATGAATTTAAATGTCGAGTTTATGTAACGTGTGATACTGATGTTCTTGGATCGGAATCAAAACAAGGCAGTTGGTCAGAGTCAAACAAATTAATGTCACCCTGGAAAAGAAATATGTAAAAAACAGAGTCGTCTCGCGAAGTGTCGGATTTCAGAATACAAAAAAGTCTGGATCAAATATTATATATAAAAAGACTAAAATAAATAAATAAATTAGTAAAATTCTATGAAGTAATTAGATAAACGCAACAACACACCTCGAAGTTTTGCGGACTTTAAAGTGTGGGAAGCGCGTACTAAGGATCACAAGTCAGAACGTCACTTTTTCAGCCGATGGGGACAACGCAGCCTTTATATATGTTCCAGGGTTAGGTCATTGCGGCAGATCTTTACTCTTGTGTTTGCTTTATTGGGACTACGCTAGTCCTATTACAATACTAGCTCTGAGCGATAATGAACTTTAAATCGAATCAATATGCCAAATAGAGACTAGCGTAAGACACTAGTGCCACCTCCTTCCGCTGTAATCTGAACTTTGGCTTTAGCTGTGGCTCAATTGCTCATATTGGGTTAGTATTTTCGAATCTTCTCATTAGCATCATTGTGGACGCCACAGCTACTTCCCAAGACTAACAAGGAAATTACACTACGGAATCGGTCGTGATCGCGACTCCATAGTCTAGTAGTGAAGCTGCGTAGAGGGCTTCGTGAAGATCAGGTGGAGTACTAACTGGAAGAGATGACGGAGTAGTTGATTATATAGTTATGGGAGGCGGCTGTGTGCATATCGATGTTTGATCAAAGTTCGTTCGTACCTATTTTGACTCGTCCAGACTTTAAATGTCAGCCCCATGTCTTTTTACCGAAAACCAGCCTCGATCAAATTGTACCCGATTTCATGTGACGTTAGACAGCTCAACTGAACTGAAAAAAGTTGGACTCGTCATGGAACTCAGAGCTTTGCATAAACAAATAAATTTAAAGAATAGAGACTAAACAAGAAAACAGCAATTAGAAGAACAAAATATAAGCGAGTAAATAGACATGTCTGCAAAGGCGAGCTGCGGACATGACCAATGCTCAGAAGAACTTTCTGAATCTAGGATCGAGATTGTTCAAACTCGGAGGCTTTCGGTGCTTCTTCTGCCAGGGTGGTTTTTTTCTTTGAATTCAAAAGGAAACAGAATAAGTTAACACAAAACAAGAAAAATATATAGACCTTAGCCTGCAGGCCTTTTTACACAAATTTTAAATACGGCAGACTACTACGCAGCATCTACCTACCTGTGAAATGCTGTAATGGTAAAACTGTCTTCAATAAGCTAGTCCTGCAGTCTTTACCAGTTAGTCTTTGAAATGGCGGGTGTTGCTATTCAACCCGACCACTCGTCACCGTTCTTCTCAGCACTGTCAGCAACCCACTCTTTGCTCTCCTTCTCTGGCACTTCAGCGTTCCATTCGGCCTTGCTGCCGTTCTCGGGTCGGGGCGACGCAGCAACAGGGCTTCCAGGCGAACGAGGAGGCGGCGAGTTTCCGTAACTATCTGATCTACGGCGACGAGGACGGTCACGGGTAGAACGTCTCTCACGCGACCGAGAGGGAGATCGTGAACGAGAAGGAGAACGGTCTCGCGAGCGATACTCTTCATCACGATAACGCGATGGGTAAGACCGGCGAGGGGGTGGGGAAGCACGTCTGTACGGAGATCTGGATCGCTCTCTTTCTCCTCCGGGTGCAGCGGTCTGTCTTCGTTAGCTGACAGACAAGTAAAATATATTAATAGAAGAACATTGTCTTACTTCTTCCTTCACGTTAACCGTAGCTCCTTTTACAGTTTCTCCATCCAATCTCTTGATTGCAGTTTCGATATCGTATGATCGCTCGAGTTCAATCACTCTGATAAATTAGAGATTAAAAAATAGGACTTCCAAGATTTCCAACATAAATCGTTGAAAAATTAAATAAATACATACCCAGATCCATCACGGCTCCGGGAGACATCCGTAAACAGAATGTCGACATCAGCGATTCGAGCAAAATCTTTAAGATCCTATGTAGAGTTAATATCATTCACAGTATAGAACTTAAACTTTTGTTTTCAATTTCATCCATTTTGAATGGCCAATCCAAAAGACTACGCTGCTCTTTCCCAGATAAAACGGACAGAAAGGAAGGAAAGCGAAGGAAATCCACTCGTCAAGCTCTAAATGTATCAATGCGATAAACAATTATGGTATAGGTCAAGAAGACCCAGTGGATCCAGGTCACAAAGCCACGGAGGTCCCATCTGAAAGAGAATAAAAACTGAAAGACACAGAGTAAGGAGAACTGCTAACGGGCAAGCCATAACGCTCGGAAAATCAAAATCCATAAGGAACAAAATAAATCATAAGTTCGAGAATTCATAAATTTTGAACATCATTCGAGGACGAACGATTTCAGGAAAAGAGATGAAAACAAAAAAAGTAGAGAAACCGGGAAAAGAGTGATGGGACGTCCCAAAGACTTTTCAGAGGTGATAACGCTCGAGACATCCCCACATCCTTGTAGTATGAAAGGCCAATTATCTGGAATTAACTAAGTAAAATGAAAGGAAGATCCTTACCTGCCAGCTGCAATCCGGAGGAAGACCAGAGACAGCCAATTTGAACCCACTACGACGAGGACGACGGTCTCTGACATCGCGTCGGTCGCTACCACGGTCATAAAAATCTCGGCCACCGCGATCTCCACGGTCTCCACGGTCTCCACGGTCTCCACGGTCTCCACGGTCTCCACGGTCTCCACGATCTCTCCGATCTCCATCCCGGCGATCCCTTGGATCACGGTCACGGAAGTCCTCGCGACGACGCTGCATTCTGGCGAATTCCACCAGCAGGCGACTGCCCATGAAATCCTTGCCATCTGGTCTTATTAGTACAAGAGGTCATAGGATCATACCTAATATTGTTACTCACTGAATTCTACTGAAAGTTAGCGGGAAGCTCTAAACGTAACGGCAACATTATCAGACAATGTAATATTAAATAAGCGCACCTTCGACGACATCCTTCGCATCTCTAGAATTTTCGAATTCAATGAATCCCTGCAGACACGTTAGTAAAATCGCGTCCCGAACTATAACAAACAATGCATGGACACTCACAAATCCTTGCATAAGCTTGACTTCTAAAATCTTTCCGTATCCCTTGAAAAGATCCTCGATATCGGCCCGCTGAGCTAAACAACAATGTTAGTTAAATATATCCGGATTCAGCATTCATATCTTTTGGATCCCAGCTAACGCCAAAGCTCTTCCTTCATAGGACCAATTCGTCACAGTAATGAGAAGAAACATATGTATAAAATACACGTACCATCACGGTCAATAGGTCTGACATAGAGTCTGACATCTGAGTACTGGGAAGCCATTTTGTACTATCTCGATTACTGCTTACTTGATCGATGGAATAAAAGTAGCGCTGAACAAATAGATTAGTGGAGCAAAAAAGAAATCAGTGCGACACTTGTAAAAACCCTAGCAACTCGGCCACTGGTGTGTGTGTCTTCAAAATTTTCATTACAGGTTTAGGGCTATACTCGTAATAAAGTTTAATTTAACGATTGATTTTAACCAAGATGAACAGCAAAATAGTAATTCGTTCAGTATTTCTAGGAAGAGTTGTGTAAGTTGAGTCAAGATTTCAAAATAGGATTGTGTGCTACTGGGTGTTGGAATTGATATAGGAGCACGCAATCTTGACTTTCGATATTTCATTATGCCGTTACCGAAACCAAAAGCACGGTTTCCTCGCAGAGGAGATGGCCTTCATCCCCCATTGTCGATGGGCAACAGAGTCAATCTCGGATCTCCTCCTCTGACAACCTCGCAAATCGCTCAGCAGAATCTCAAACGAAAATATTTGGTTAGTGCAGTGGGCCTGTACGCGCTCGGATTGTCAGGAGCTGTGCTTTACTACTCGACAATACCAGCTCTAAACAGCGAGGAATACGTTCAACCTCTACCGAGAGATACCACGAAGGTATATGATGGGTTATCGAAAAGATATGATCAAATGATAAATCGCGAGGAATTATTTATGTTGCTGTCATGGTGGAGAAGTACAGTCGTAGCAGAAGCTAAGGTATGTTTAGCAAGGCCAACAAGTCAAATTCATTCGTGCGTTTTTGTGAAAAACATAAGGAATGCAGCAAATCGAAACGGAAGTAATGGAAGATTGGTAATGACTAACTTGCAGTAGGGCGATGTCTTGGAAATTGCTTGTGGTACTGGGCGGAATGTCAAGTATATCAAGCCAAATAAGATCAACTCGATCACATTTCTGGATCCTTCACAAGGCATGATGGAGGAGACGCGAAAGAAATTCAAAGCAAAATTTCCACACTACACGAATGCACGGTTTCTAGTCCAAAAAATCGAGGACCTGGCAGCTTCGGAGGGCCAATATGATACAATATATGAAACCTTTGGTATGTGTTCTCAAGAAGATCCAGCAGCTGGTCTGTCCCATCTCCAGCGTCTCCTTAAACCTGGAGGTAAGATTGTCCTGCTAGAACACGGAAGGGGAACCTGGGACTTTATCAACCGAATTCTCGATAAAGAAGCAGCTAAACGCGCTGATACCTGGGGCTGTCGTTGGAACTTGGATATTGGCGAGCTAATACGTGAAAGTGGCCTTGTGGTTGAGAGAGAAGAACGATCACATTTTGGAACAACTTGGACAGTAATTGCGAGACGTCCAGGCGACATTATCGAGTCTGAATCGCGTAAGTGGTTCTGATTCGGTAATAAACATAAAATGAAATTTGTATATATTCATGAACTAAATAAACAGATTGTAAATAGCTAATTGACTTTAACGATCAATTGTTTCTTCTAACGTTGGCCGAAGCTTCTACTATAATGGGTGGATTTTCTCGACTATGTAGGAACTGCACCTTCCGAATGTGACAAACCAAACAGCATAACGATAAGATAGATCACAAAGAGACGAAACCAAAGATTGCACGTCTGTTAAAGAGCAGAACTTCTCAATGCGGCATTGAAGTGTATATTCAACAATGGAGTTAGAGCTCCCTGGAGTGCATGAAACCACTAGACGGCATGTAAAGAAAATGATTTACAATATAGCAAGAGGTTCCCCACTCCGGGCGAAATGCTGACATTGACGAAGACAACTCTGCAACCAGATTGCCTTGACGAAAGATTGAGTGAGGAGAAGATTAAACATCGATTCGCTGACCAAATTTCACATTTCAATATATTTGTTTAGATACATCTATGATTTAGCGCCCAAGTTCGGTAATGGTGATAGAAATTTTCAAAAAATTTTGGAAGCTCCTGACGACGAGCTAGTCAAAATTCTGACCAAGGTTACAGGATCTATGACTTTCATGTAGAAATGATTTCAACATTGGCTTTTCCACGTCCAGAGTGTTCCCACTTGGGGTCTAGCGGTTCAGCGAGGTATGAATGAAACATATCGACTAGCCTAGGATAAGAAAGAAAAGTTTAGATACATGTCCGAAACCGAAATATTGAATGTCAACAGTATATAAGCCATATCGTGCATATGTAGCTGGCATAATTGGAAAGCCTGCGATCTGAATATTCCGGTTGGTGTATAAGTCAACATTTGCAGATATTCTGTCGTGTTTCGATCTGCTTTACTCTTGATAGCGATAACTATTGAAATAGTAAACAGACTGCGATGTTCTTAGAGTGATTTCAATCATGTTTGACAGACGATACAGAATTGTCGATTGAAAAATGACAAAAGAGTGGCCGGAAACTGCTGCTGAAGATACGGCAAGGAATTTTGACACTTTTTGGATTGGCAATGAATTTTTAGTTTCTCACTGCAAACATGAAAAACGCTTCTGTACGCAACGATCGATTCTATCGTCGCGACATTTTACAGCTGAGAATTAGACACTCACTGCGAATGATAAAACTACCAGACTTATCTGTATAATCTAATATTGCGAACATAGCCAAATAACGAATATATGATCTACAATGTCTTTATTTGGACAAGCAGCAGCAGCCTCTACCACCGCGACAACAGGCAACGCGAATGACCTGGTTGGTGACCGGGATCTCACGTCTCCACCTGAGGATTCCATTTCTGATCTTTCGTTCTCTCCTCAGGCTGAATTCTTGGCCGTCAGCTCCTGGGATAAAAAGGTTCGAATCTATGAAGTCACGCCTAATGGGGAATCCCAGGGAAAGGCAATGTACGAACATCAAGGACCTGTTTTAAGCGTACACTGGTCAAAGGTATGGTCAACTTTACAACTTTCGTGGCATTACTAATCAAAGTCTTCTGTGAATAGGATGGTACGAAAGTTGTTTCCGGAGGTTCAGACAAGGCTGGTCGATTGTTTGACTTGCAATCAGGGCAGTCTTCTCAAATTGCTGCGCACGACGCAACAATCCGATCTGTAAGATTTGTGGATGCTGGGAATACAGGAAGTCAAATGTTAGTCACCGGATCATGGGATAAAACTTTGAAATACTGGGACCTTCGATCTCAGAATCCAGTGTCGACTGTACAGCTTCCTGAAAGAGTATACACAATGGACGTACAGCAAAAACTATTGGTAGTAGGAACGGCTGAGAGGCATATTTGTATATTTGATCTTTCAAATCCTGGTACAATATTTAAGACAATCCAGAGCCAGCTTAAGTGGCAGACCAGAGTGATAAGCTGCCTTCCTTCTGGGAATGGTTTTGCTGTTGGTAGCATAGAGGGCAGGTGCGCTATACAATACGTCGAAGAAAGAGATCAACAGTATGTCTCAAAACTTGATTTGACTTTTAAGTTGGCATTGGTTGTTTCTTTGTGCTAACTTGTGAAGAAAATTAGGATTCTCGTTTAGGTGTCATAGAGATACAACGACCCCTGGACCGAGATCAGAATCGAGTGTATATTCCGTCAATGCTATTTCATTCCATCCTCAATATGGTACATTTTCTACAGCCGGATCTGATGGATCCTTTCATTTCTGGTGCGACTCTATATTTATCTTGGCTGCTTGATTTGATCGAAGATCGAAATTTGTTGACTGTCTATTAGGGATAAGGATTCCAAACACAGATTGAAAGGATATAGTGGGCTAGGCGCCACAATTCCTTGCAGTGCATTCAACAGGAACGGATCGATTTTTGCATACGCTCTGAGCTATGACTGGAGCAAGGTGAGTAAATTGATAAAGTAAACATGCAAGGGCTTGCTGATAGAATTGTAGGGTCACCAAATGAATACAGCTCAATATCCAAATGCAGTGAAGCTACATCCCACAAGAGATGAAGAGGTACGAGTTGACTGCAATTTACATCTGGAAAAGCACTCATCAATAATTTCCATCTAGGTTAAACCCAGACCAGTGAAGAAAAGATAGACTGGTTGTAATTGAGCGCATTTCATATTCCCTTCGAGAGAAAACCTGTGGTTTGTTCTATAATGGCCATTCGATGGTAGCCTTTTAACTAATCCCTTCCAAATAGAGCAGATCAATGTTTAGATGTAATATTAGAACTAGAGTTATTGGCAATATTTTCTCATCTGTCCGTTGAGTATTAAGCGACCTTTGATGAAGTAAAAATTTCTTGGACAATTTATCACGAGCTCCTCTGTTCGAACAATTTTTAATATGCCTATTTTGTTAGAGATTTAATCAATCTTCCCTGCGAATTTGATTATTTATGATTTCGAGTGTGTAGTGTTAGCTTAAATGCGTGCGGCTCAACTTGTTCAAAAACACTGAAATCTCATGAATTAGTTTTGTCAATTATCTGCAATGATCCAGATCAGCCGGAGACTAAGGCGAATTACTTTATATTCCAGGATATTTCCATTTCTTTCAAGAATCCTATTGCATCGAAATTCTCGATCTTTCTCTAGTGACCAGCAGTTGCGGCCGAAATATGACGTAGAGGTAGTTGTAAGTACCTCCAACTGCCCGTACTTCAATCTGTCCTTCGAAGATTACCTTTTTCAAAAATTTTCACCTACTTTATCACTTGATATTAATGGTAGATTGAACGACTTGTCGCGGCAACTTCAACTTAATAAGAAGCTTATGTTTCTCTATATAAATTCACCGTGTGTGGTCATCGGGCGAAATCAGAACCCTTGGCATGAAACGAACGTCTTCGCTCTACGACAGCACGATATTCCGTTAATTCGACGCAAATCAGGAGGTGGTACAGTATATCATGACCTTGGAAATGTAAATTACAGCGTGATGATGCCTAGCACTGTATTTGACCGGGACGAGCATGCTCTGATGATTTGCAGCGCAATTAATCCTATCTTGGCTACCAAAGGCAACAATGTCCGAGTAAATGAACGACACGACATAGTGGACAAATTTGGAAGAAAAGTAAGTGGATCTGCGTACAAGTTGCAAAGACAGAAGTCCTATCACCATGGTACAATGCTGCTCAGTAGTAAGCTGGAAAATCTGAGAGGCATGTTACGTAGGGACAAAGCCGAAATGGGAGAAATAGACAGTTCAGGAGTTGAAAGTGTTCACTCATCAGTTGCGAATTTGAGTATTGGCATATCCGAATTTATTAAAGCAGTTACTCATAAGTTTCAAACCTTGTATGGACAGCCAGAGAATACTGTCGTTAGACATATAGATGAGTCCTCAACGACATTAGAGGAACGACACCAAATAGAGCCTCGTATTGCAGAGCTGAAGGTAATCTTCTATTGTTTAGATTATAAACAATTTTACTAAATATTTATAGAGCTGGGATTGGTCATTTGGATCATCACCAAAATTCACTCACAAAATCGAAAATCATGATTTAAATTGTTATGTCAAGTTCAAAGTTGTCAATGGCAAAATAGAAGATTTAGTCACAGATAACAGCGAGATAGAAATTGCTTCAAGCATGTTTATAGGCCAGAAGTATATCGGCAATATTTTGACGCCATCTATCAAGGATAATCGACTTATAGATTGGCTCCTTAAAGTCATTTGATTTTGGAAATATATTCGATCTGGACATAGCATTAAGATGGATAATGTACATTAAAATCGGTTCTGATCAAGTTGGAAAATTACTTGTCGAGACAGGTTCATAAATTCTTCGCGAATGGAGTTATTGAGGTGCCAAAAAAGATAAAAAAAATAACTGCAATTACAATCAAGATGAAGTACAAGGAACAACAACATTAAAGATGCGAATAAGCGCATGAATAGCCTAGTGAATGACGTGATGTGTAAAGAGAGACTAAGACCGACTATGATTAGCGCCAGCGAAAATAAAACATATTGTCCATAATCCATGAATGAAACCTGTTTTGTGGATAAGAGAGCCTGTAATGAATGACAAAAAAATGGAAAGAGCTGAAGGGAAATCTATGAATACAAAGGAGTGTAGTGTTTTAAATAAAAAAGTAAAGAGAAAAAGCGAAACCTTAACAAGGCGACGGAAGTGTTCTGAAATAAGAATTCAACAACATAATTCGCTCGAAATAATCCTAACACCGTCTTAACAAATGCAAATGAGTGACTGTAAAGTGTACACAACTAAGTGTGGTTGAACGAGTATAAAGCATAATCAATAGCTTTTGCGACTAAACCATTTATATTCAATCCCCAAATCGGGAGATGTCGCGGTATCTGAAGCCAGACTGTTTCGTATCCGAATAAAACGAAAAAATTAGAGCGGTGGAAGAAAAGACGCTCTATGATAAAAGCACAATAAGAATATCTGACTGAAATGTGCAGATCAAAATTAAATATCGGCCAGTATGAATCTATCGGGCATTGTATCCCAGCCGTAAATTTCTCGAATGCTTAAAACAAATATGCTTATATCTTCTATGTTCTCAATTAGTAAAATTCAGACGAAAACATAAAAATTGCGAGAACACACCTAGCGAAAATGACAAACAAAGTGATGTAAAAACTTTTTAAAAGTACTTTCAGTACAGCCTACAATATCACACAGCATGGAGCTTGTGACGTGGCGCCGACTAGAAGACTTGCTCTCGTAGCAGCTTCAAAAACGTCATCCACGCCTTCTCCAGTCAAAGCTGAACATTCCAAGTACCTTCGAGCTCCAATTTGACGAGCAATCAATTCTGCTTCAGCAGGCTGAACCATCTTCTGGCTGCGTCTTCGTAACTCTTCTACTGCATGCGGATCGGACCGTAGATCCTTTTTCAACCCAACCAGAATTATGGGAATATCAGGACAAAGCTCGTTGACCTCGGTTATCCACTATCAGAGCATTAAGATCTTAATTGTATATCGAATTTGAGGAATATTTAGAAAATACCTTGGTTGTAATGTTGTCTAGAGAATCTGGCGTATCGACGGCAAAAGCAATCAAAATAACGTGAGCCTTCGAGTATGAAAGGGGCCGCAGACGCTAATTACTTAGCAATGATTTATTTAAAATCTGTAACACAACTAACCTCATATTCTTCTTGACCTCTGAATTGGAAAGAACGTTAGTCCACGTATAAGCAATACCCAAACGTTTACACTTAAAAGCTATACGCTGTATCCCATAATGCCAATTGCACAGATTTACCGTCAACCTAAGACCCAATTAGCTTAAGAAAAAGTAATACACAGGTTTGCATTCTTGAAAATCTATCAAAAGTATATACCCTGCAGTCCGTAACGTATGTTTCAAACACAGTTGGCAACTAATCAGACGTGAGCTAACAAAACTAACTCAGCAAAAAGTGCTTGGATGGACCAAGGAAGCCAACAAGGGAAAAAAAAGGTTCGTACATGTTCCTGAAAAAAAAGTAAGTAAAAAAAGCAAATCATATCAGCTTATATTAAAAAAGAGGAAAATTCGCGATCACCCAAGAATTAATCATTGATCGACAAACCCAAAGCGAACTGCCGGTCTACAGATAATACAAAAAAATGATTACCTTCGGGAAGTCACCGAGAGTGAAGACGCTCAAAAGAGATGTTTTTCCACAAGCACCATCGCCTACAATGACGAGTTTACTAAATGCCGATATCTGGTTAGTGCAATCCATTGCCGAGCACAAAACCGAAATACAACAAGCATCACACGAATGCAAGATCAAGCAGATTGGTGAGGTGTCTATATATACAAAAATTTCAGATACGTACCGGCGAACAACGTCCCTAGTAGTCATGGCTTGCTTTGCTAAAAATATGGTTATTTTTTCTCACTTAGAGTGATGCAGATACTAGGCAAGTTGGAGCAAAAAGAAAACAAAGCGACCGCGGATGAGGAGCTGGCCACACCGGCAAGAAACACAAGTCCAGCAGGAGGCGACAGCTTAGGCGAATGTGAAACAGAAAAAAATCCTGTCTCTACGAGAGCAAAAAAGTTAAATTAGAAGATAACAAATCGTAAACTGGCGAAGGAGTTGCAGGTATAAATAAAAGGAAAAAGGTCAAAGAGGTCAGTCACTGCACTCGGTTTTGTCAAGTTAGAGAAAATCCGAAGGTGAAATTTCGCTTAAGGGCGGATGTATGCGTTAATTCTATGTTACCCGGCTTAAATCCCCGTATTCGCTCTCGCGGAGATCAAACCCAGCGGCTGGCTTTCTTATGGACGAGATAATAGTATTTGCAAGAGTAGCTCAAACGAAATCACGGATAGACAAATAAACGATATCGTGACAAGTTTCAGTCGCAGTCTTGTTATGTTGACTTCTGCTAACTCTTGCGAGCTTTTGCAGATTTACTTTCTCCATCAAAGTTTGTCCTCTGTTGAATACTCGTTGAACTGATCCTGTGTTCTGTACTATCTCGTCTCATGTAAGCATACCCTGGCAAAACGATCTATCATAGGTATCATACGCAAATCTACACAGAAATTTATGGTGATCTGACTATTTTGTTGGATTTTGTAGATATTGATATTGCATTTAAGTATATGAACGAGACGGATCATTCCTTCTTTAAGCAAGGCACTATCTCCGAGCAATAGTCGAGCTAATATGCCTCTATGTAAGTCCTTCAGCTCTCTGGGACCCATTAAATCTCGCGATACTTTACCACTAGAGAAGAAAGAATCGTCGTTAGAGCCTGTTGGCTTGATTCAAAAATAGGTATACAGTTATTATTACATAAATTTCAATATATTATGCGTTTACTGCATTAAGCATCGTGTATTGCGCGACTATATTCTGCATTTGGACACGTTGGCTCGTAATTCATAGTGGCAGGGACAACTAGCATGGCGTGGCTTTGATTTTGCTCACACGCCTACCTGTGTTTTTGCACTTCTTCCTTTACCATCGCCTCCATCATTTTTTCCATTCAATCTGCACAACTTGTACTCGTACCTTGTTTTTTTCCCCTGTAGTATCCCACTCAGACTCACGCAAAATCTACGAAGAACAGTCGGATTGACACACGACCTCCTAACTGCCTGATTTGTTCACCCTCCCGGTCCTTTTCATCTCTCCTCCGACCACCTCTTTACACACTTGTTTCTGCAAATTTCCGACGTCATTTCGTTCGTGTCAGTCTCTGACTTAGTACAATACACATTTCGATATTCCACAACACGCTAATCGACATTGGAATTGCTGCAGAGCTCCTATACTTTCGTAGCTCTGGCATCTCGGAATTTGTTTTACTTACTGGTTAGCATTTCCAGCGATAGGAGGTTGTAATAACGGGTCCGTTAATTTTTTTTGGTTTGTCTAATTATTTAACGGTGATATCAATTTTTATGACCGGTAAGCTTCTGGTCGTGTGCTTCTGAAAGATTTATCTGTACATGCAGTACATGCAAACTTTTTGATGATCTCACTTGTCGTGTTATTGCTGTGTTACGTTAAAAGAAATGGAAGTGCAAGGCTATGAATTTCGATTTCTGTTTTTTCGTATGTCCATCCTTATATCTTTTTTGTTGAATTGCTGTTGGACCGCAGAATCAAATGCGCGATGTCTTCATGAGCATTCAATCATGGTTGGCGCTTCTATTCTTGATTGAGTTTATCTATTGGGTTCCTTCTTGTGTACTCATCGGATATGTTCTTGATTTTGTCTACATTGACATTTCGATATTTTGTCATTTTGCACAAGATAAACTTCTATTCATTTATATTGATATCGCCGGAATTTTGTGACTTTGTTTCGTGTTTGAGTATGCTAACATCATATTCAGTTCAGTATGACTAGCGTTTCTAAAGCTATTTCTCCGTCAGGACCGGCAATCGCTCAAAATACTCTACCGACAAACTCGTCTCAGATATCCTATGCCTCCAATATAGCCGATGAAAATGTATGTGTTAAATATAATGCCTTTTCCTCTTAATTGCGATGGATTTATTTGAATTCTTGCTAATATCGTTGTCATTATAGGTGCTCATCGAGTCGCAGCAAGTTCCAGCTTCGTCGGGTGGTGGCAAAAAGAAGAAGAAGAAGCGCAAAGGAGGAACATCTAACGTTGCTGTTTTGAATGAAGGTATTTAAGAACACTTGGTAGTAACGATCTTGATTCGTACTATCATGTTCTGAATTTATTGTTGTCATATTAGTATCAGTTGTTAACAACATGTAGCAGACGTATCAGATATCCATCACATACACTCCATGCCACCTTCAGATCTACTGGCACATTTACAAAGTGAAGCAATCGCAAACAGCGTTGAACCCAGCGCTTTTGACGATTTTGCATCCGAAGACGAACGAGAGGACTCTATTAATACTGGAGAGTTAGCTTCTTCCAAAAAGAATAAAAAGAAGAAGAAAAAGAAATCAGCAAATGTCGGTGCGAACAGCGGCGTGAACAATGATTCTCAAATAAATAATGGTATTTGAAAAAATTGAGGTTGCATGATATGTGGTAGTTAACTAATCATTCTTTTCGATGCCAGGTAACAACAAGAAGGCTGCTGATCGGATATGGAACACCAATACAAACGAAGAGCGCGAAAGAATAAAAGACTTTTGGCTCAGTTTAGGAGAAGAGGAAAGACGAAGTCTAGTCAAGGTCGAAAAGGAAGCTGTTCTCAGAAAAATGAAAGAACAGCAAAAGCATAGCTGCAGCTGTTCCGTATGTGGAAGAAAACGTAATGCCATCGAAGAAGAATTAGAAGTCCTGTACGATGCATACTACGAAGAGCTTGAGCAATATGCTAATCAGCAACAAAAATTTGGACCAATTCCACCTCCATCGATCCGACCATCTTACCAAACTCTGCAATCACATACGCACCATCATATCTCTTCTACCCGTCTTCGAGAGTTACCTGACGACGAAGAGGAGCTCGAAGAAGACGATGAAGATGAAGATTTTTCTGAAAGTGATCAGCCGCCAGACATGATAAATCCCGACATACCACGCGAATTCTTTAATTTCGGTAACAGTCTTACTGTTCAAGGTGGAATACTTACAGTGGCAGACGATCTTTTAAAGAACGACGGTAAAAAGTTTATTGAAATGATGGAGCAGTTAGCTGAGCGGAGAATGGCCAGGGAGGAGGCGTTAACTACCACAGATTATGAAGATGAGGAAGAGTATGACGATGATGAAGAGGATGAAGAGTATGACGACGATGAAGATGATGAAATTGTAAATAATTTTTCTTTATTTGCTTGTTCTGTCGATAGACACTCACTAACAATAATATAAATAGGATCCTATGAGCGAGGAACAACGGATGGAAGAAGGTCGAAGGATGTTCCAAATATTTGCAGCGCGAATGTTCGAACAACGGGTGCTTGCAGCTTATAGAGAGAAAGTCTCGCAGGAGCGGCAACGTAAGCTCCTTGAAGAGCTCGACGAGGAAAATCGACTGAAGGAGGAAAGGGAGCTTAAGAAGCTTAAGGAGAAAGAAAAGAAGAAGGATAAAAAGCGTTTGCAGAAGCTTGCCAAAGAAGAGGAGAAACAACGTAAAGATGCTGAACGAGCCGCAGAAGAAGCTGCTCATCGGCTAGAGGAAGAGAAGAAAGCTGCGGAAGCGCGGAAAAAACGGGAAGAGCTCAGAATAAAAAAAGAAGCCGAGCGTGAAGAGCGTCTACGGAAGGAAGAGGAGAAGAAACGTGAAGAGCGTGAGCGTGAAATGGACCGTGAGCGTAAAAGAAAAGATAAAGAAGATCTGGAGCGCAAGCGGAAAGATGAGCAAATCAAGAAAGATCGAGAAAGAGAACAAATGGAGAGAGATGTCAAAGAAGCGCGCGAACGTAAAGAAAGAGAGGAACGTCAGCGAAAGCAAAGATTAGCTGAAGCCGAACGCTTGAAACGTGAGAAGGAAGGCCGAGAGGTTGTGGAGCGACTAGCATACGAACAAAGAGAGAAAGAGTACCGCGAAAGAGAAGCTGAGGATCGCTATAAGCGAGATCAAGAGGTTAAGCGACTGCAGCAGCAAATAGCGGCAGAGCAGACACACCAGCATCGGTCGATTTCATATCAACAAGCTCCCCTTGGTCAGTCAACCTTCTCCACTCAGTTAAGTCAGCAGCATCTTTTGTCTTCGAAAGCTGGTTCTTTCTTTTCATTGCATCCTGGTTCGCAGTCGTCTCCTGGTTTACCTCATCAGCATCTTCATCAGCATCTTCATCAGCATTCTCTCTTGCATTCGCCGCTCCCAGGCGCCTCTTCATCTCTTGCGAAGCAGCAACCCGCGTCCAGAATATCATCCGTGTCAGCAGTATCACAACCGGGAACTCCTCAAAATTCCAATAATTCTATCAGGTCAGTCTCACCTGGCTCTCCGCACAGTAGTATAAATGGTGTAGTCGGAATGTCGTCTGCTACTTTGTCCTTGCATGAAAGTCAGAGATCCACTCCTTCTCCCTCAGATTCTCCGCATCAGCTGTCTAGTAACACTCCTTTGCAGCGGTCGTTTGGTCTTGCAGAATATCCTGGAGTGTCACACGCTTTGCCGACGAAATCCCATGCACCTTCTAGCACTTCAATTAATCCAGCAAGCTCTTCCTTGTTATCGTCTACACATAACGCACCTCCGCATCCTCCAGGTATTAGCATGAGCATAGGCATGTATAGTTCTTCTTCGATCCCTAACGCCGGTGCTACTAGTGGTCCTTTTCGTGGAGCATATTCTCAAACTATCGGTACTAGTTCGAACGCCAGCAATGGACTGCCTATAACGCAGCCCAGTATATTACAACCGATGGTGGGAGCAACTATGTCCCCATTTATGATTCCAGAGTTTTCTCAGATGTCGTCAGCTCTCAGTCCGGCCCCAATCGGTGCAAGTACGCCATCGCAAGCCCTTCATTCAACTGTGTCTAGTAATGGATTGTCGAGCAGCACGTTTGGTTTGCCATCGGCGCCCTTACAACGAGTGTCAACGAACGGTGTAAACAGCGGGCTGTTGACACCAGCTGTATCGGATGGACGAACGAGTAACGGCTCGGCTCAGTCGTTTGCGCTCGGTACTCCTCTAGAGAGCCGAAAAGGTTCTCGAACTAGCGTCAGTTCATCTGGTCCGACGACTGCATTTCCTCCGGGCGATGACTTGTTGAATGATGTTGGCGTTGGGGTCATTCCTTCATCTCCGAGAACGAAGGCGATTCAGCGGCCTCATCCGATCCAACGTCCGCAGGTATCAAATCAGCATGGCTCCACCCTTTTGTTTGAGAGTCAGGAGCCGGTCATGGGCAGCTTGGCTCTGTACAGAGATGATGACGAGCTTGACGAAATAACTTACAGGCAACCAGGGAATATGAGTAGCAGCGGTGTCATTGGTGCCCATGGCTTATGTGGAAATGGTGTGGCAAACGTTAAGTCTAACTCCGTATTTGGTGCGAGCCCGACAAGGCCATTTTTCGGACAGTCCAATTTCTTTCCCGACAGTTTTGGAGTCAGTCGATCTGTCGAGCAGAATTCTGCGGCCGACAGTACTTGGAACTACAGTTTGGGTATACCAACGAATGCACCATCTTCAGTTGACAACTGGCTCAATGGTTGGGCGACGACAGCACAGAACGAGAAGAAGAAGTTTTAATAGCAAATGAGTTACTATTTTGTTCATTTTGTTCTTGCGTCTTTATTCAATATGATTATTTAGTGCTATCACAACTGTTTTACGTTCGCAAGAATCAAAAAGGAAAAAATGGAATTCTTTTTGTGGTTTCTTATTAATAAAATTCACATGACGTTACTGGTATGTTTGCTCAATCCAAATACCTCCGCTTTGAACCGAGTCAACTATGAAGTTACACGCTGATTCAACTTTATATTTGCCAGATATTGAAATTTATCCATGTTCCAATCTAGATATTACCTGTTACGAGTTGAAATCAGACTTAAATTAATTTCTCTAACATACCGTTAAATCAAATAGATATTTTAGTTGTTGGTTGGCATATTTTGGAACTTAAAGTCTTTTAAATTTTTGACTTTATGTATCTACCGTCAAAGATCTAATATTAAAAACGCTTTCAGTTATCCTATAAGACAAGTAAGATTGACTTGATGCTCTTATAAATCTGAACGTTTCTATGAGAGTACCGCGATGAAAATCTCAGGTTAGCAGGCTACCATGAGTACTGAGAGTTTAGTCTGAAATACAATAACATTGTCTATTCGCACGGCATGCTATTTTACGCTCTTATTTACAAATATTCTTTCCACTGCTCTAGGGCTATTCTGATTCTTCAATATTATTCTTCTGCCGCACAACAGCCGGTTCTGGCTTCTTCCAGTGGTAATCCCAGATCTCGTTCGGCGGCGTGTCGGTTGGGATTCTCATTTCGGGTGGAAACCTAGCTCCTTTTTCGCGTAGTGTCGCTTCGTAAAACAGAAACCGATCCGTCCGCTCGAGCTCGTCACATGCAGCTTTCATTTTCATGTATTGTCGCGCCAATTGCGTCTGTTGAACCTCGCGCTTCTGTCTCATATGCAACTGCCAGGCCTTGTGCACTGTCTGATGTCGCAAAATATCCTCAAAAGAGTATTTGAGTAGCCGCGGCTGTTTTCGCGTGTGAGTTACTAGACTCAACATGTTCACTATATATGCAACAATACCAGATTAATCAAACTAGACGATGAGACATATAAAGAAGAGGCAGAATTCTAGTCAAAAGCCGAATCTATTGCCGTATGCTTTACCTAGTCGGGATCTAGCCACTTCATTTCCGCTGGCTTTCTTTCTCTTGCCTCGAGTGAACATTAGGGATCCGAATTTGTTCTGGAAGCCTCGCTTCGGATTAGAAACGATATTAAAGGATCTCAGTATCAATCCGCTCCATGCATTGGTTCTCGCTAAGTACGATGTGGGTGTCTCCAAAACCGCAGCAGAAACAGGCAATATAAGACCAGCCATCAGCTCGCGCATAGTAACTTGTTCGTATAGTTTACACCTTGCTTGCCGGTTAAGGGAATAGACTTCCTTAGAATTGAGGAGCAAGTTTTTTTTCTTCAAAATTTCGGTGGTTGGTGTATCTCTAGAGATGTCTATGTTTTAGGCGTGCGGCGTACGAGTGTAATTGTGTTAAGAATTTACTCGCTCAAGGTTGTAATTGTACTAAAAGAGAGACATATATGCCGTTGTTTGAAACACTAATAAAATTGACTGACAAGGAACCTGCAAAGATCTTTAAATGGGCACTAAAATGGCCGAGTGCATAATGTAACATCAGGGCTCGGGCACAAGAACAAATTAATGTTCTGGCATTTTCTGATTCTACAGCTGTAATTGATATGAATTTCATGACGTAGTTCGTTGGTTGAATGTCTACATATTCAATACATTGTGTATGCCAGTCTCGTTTCTAGGCCAAGACAACATTGGATCGCGTTGCTGTTAATAAGGTAATATTTACAACTTATTCTTGCGTTAATCAGGCTTTAAAGAGTTGTCAGTATTAAAATATCTATTCAGATAAGAGCTTAGACACTTACTCAGCGAATATTTTGGTCCATCTCCACCTTCTGGGCAAACCCAATTAATATCTTGCGTGGGCACCTTGATATCGCTACATAGTAAGGTTAAAGCAATTCAATAAATAAAAAAGATAGATATAAACTTTACCAAGTCTTGCAGTGAATGCAGTTCTGGGCGTTTATCTGGAATCTGACACCCAGGGGCTTCGAGTTATCCGGGACATATTCATATACTCCGGCAGGACAGAATCTGTTTTCCAAACCCTTGTACTTTGGATAGGCAATCTTTGTGTGCTCATCCCAGTCTTTAACCTGCAAATGGACTGGCTCATCTTCATCGTGCATGGTACCAGTTCGGGCGACATTCGTCAAAATATCAAAACTTAGCTTTCCATCGGGCTTGGGATAGTCGATAGGCTTGTAATTATCGGCAGGCTTCGTAGCCGCAGCGTCTGTGCTTGGATGGTGGAATGTCCACGGAACGCGGCCTTTGAGCAGCATCGTATCGATTCCGGAGTAAATTAAACCTCCATATAGTGCCATAGGATTGTGGAACGAAGGTCTGACATTTCGCACTGCATGTAATTCCTCGTAAACCCAAGAGCTCTTGAATGACTTCTCATAGTCAGACAACACAACAGCAGAATCACCTAACGGTTTGTTTGTGATAGCTGCATAAGCGCTCTCAGCTGCCAGCATTCCAGTTTTCATGGCTGTATGAGAGCCTTTTATCTTCGGAACATTCACAAATCCAGCGGAGCAGCCAATAAGAGCACCACCAGGGAACGCCAGCTTTGGAATAGACTGAAGACCGCCTTCGTTCAAGGCTCGTGCAGCATATGAAATGCATTTACCATTTTTTAAAACGTTCGCGTAAAGAGGATGGTGTTTCATTTTCTACCAATAAATCGAGTTAGCATAATTCAGTTCATCCACTTGGCAATTCAATATGAGATCTGAGTATCCTTACTTGAAATTCCCTGTATGGAGAAATGTAGGGATTTGCATAGTCCAATCCAACAACCAATCCAACACTCACTAATCGTTCGCCAAAGTGGTACATAAAGCCACCACCGTATACATCTTTATTCAGCGGCCAACCCATGCTGTGAACAACCTCACCTTCTCTCCAATCTTCCTCGGGGACCTCCCAAATTTCCTTTAATCCCAACCCATAAGTTTGTGGATCGGCATGCTCGCGTAGGTTGAACTTTTTAATGACGCCCTTTGTCAGTGAACCGTGGCATCCCTCGGCCAACAAGGTAACCTTGGATTTAAAGGCCATACCCCTCTGGTAAGTCTCTTTCGGCTTTCCAGCCTTCGAGACTCCAACATCATTTGTAGCGACACCGCATACAGCGCCTTCAGAGTCATATAACAGCTGGTCCAAATGTCAGATTTTATTCAAAATTTATTTGGATAGAATAGTTCATACCTCATTTATCGAGAAGCCAGGGTAGATCTCCACTCCTAGTTCCTCTGCTTGCTCTGCCATCCACTTCACAACTTGATTTAAACTGACTATGTAGTTCCCTTTGTTGTGCATCTGAGGAGGCGCAGGTATAGGTATTGCGTACTTACCGAGTAAAAAGCGCATCTTATCCGACGACACAGGAGTTAACGGGGAAGGAGGAGAAGATCGCCAGTCTGGTAACAATTCATCAAGCGCTCTTGGCTCGATAACAGCTCCAGATACTATATGAGCGCCTACAGATTTATGTCAGCTTTGTGACCTCATCGTTCTTTCTTTTTTCTCAGCAGCAGCATTTTGCTATCTTAAAAAATGCTCTTACCCATGTCTGCAGCCTTTTCAAGGACAATCACTCGAATTTCTGCTCCTTTTTCAGCCTCCAGCTGTTTCAATCGAATAGCAGCAGCCAGTCCAGCAGGTCCACCTCCGACAATTACCACATCAACCTCGTCTTCTTCTCTGGGTTGTCTCATTCGAACTTCTAGATCGTCATCGCTGTCACGAGCTATTCTGCTAATCGTGAATGATCGGATGCCTCTCTGAAGTAAACGGCCAGACGCTCGTCCATTCGCAAGGATATGGTGCCGCCGAATGGCTTGTTTAGCGAAATGACTTTTACCGAACAGTGCAGTATGGCGCAATGTCGACATAGAAATGTAAATAGCTTTGGTCGACATTTCTTTGTATTTCGTATGATATAATCACGCCTGCACAATAAAAGCTAAAGAAAATCAACTTCTATAATTTACCTCTGCCCCAATTCCAGTTGTCAAAGTTCAGAGGCTCATGGAAGGATAAGAAGTATCAAAATAGTGATCAAAGCTGTGTGCGCTTACTGAATTAGGGTCAAATCTGTTGGCAGATCGATTTGGGTGTTGGAAAAGTAAGACTAATTTTTCCGTCCACAATCAAATCCGTCATAGTGGAGATTTTCTCCTCCTCCAACTTCGCTTAACAAACAGATATCTTCCAAGCTTAAAGTGCTTTACGTAAATATAAACAATGACGCCTAAAGTTAGCTTTATGCAATGCGTTGCTCCATATTTTGGAGAATCAATTCATAATTGCAATCATTGTGAGCTTTCCATCTTTCCATGAAAGATCAAGTAGCCTTCTACGATCATTATAAAGATGCTATATTATTTACGGATTATCAGAGAAGATTTCAAGAAGAAAAAGGAGATACATTAACAATTCTGCTCAATCATACAAGATCTGAATCATAGCCGCATACCCGAATTTTTACATACATATTAGCCATTATACAATCAATAATTAGGTACTTCAGTAAAACCCAGCATACAATACTGTTTACATAAAAAACATGGTAAATATTTGTATCATATATTACACATTATACAAAATATAAACAAACAAAAAGCAAACAAAGCAAACAAAACAATAATCAGGCGGCTTTTCCCTTCGATATTAGATTTCTTTTATTGTCAGATAAAGAGGAAATTCCCAAACAGGCATGTCTCAGGTCTTAAAAGACAACAAAATCATAGAACATAAACGTCGAAGGATACAAGCTTCTAAGATTGAGTGATGCTTAAAAATGAATGTGAGATATTCCAATAAAAACCAAATCAAACCAGACTCCATTTGCAAAATATAAATATCAAATATCGAATAGTCGTTCAAAATCATGCGATCATGATTGCAACGGCTAAATTTGAATTATTTATAGACCAAAAAAGAATACAACGGCAACCATTGCGACAACAGTTCCAAGAGCAGAGGTGGCAACAGTACCAGCTCCACTGACAACGGGAAGAACAGGCCTCGTGGTGCTTGCAACCGCCGCAGATCCAGGAGGAGTAGTTCCAGGAACAGAGGGGGAGGTCAAGAGAGTGACAGGGCTAGTTGTGACCGCGGCAGTTCCAGGAGGAGGAACGACGGTGACAGGCACAGGACCGGGTGAGCTGACAACCACAGGAACGATCGGCACAGTAGTATTGATTGGTGGTGGGACAACTGTCTCCGTCTCCGTCTCCGTCTCGGTCTCCGTCTCCGTCTCCGTGGTTGTAAGAGTTGCTATCGAAGTAGAAGCTACAACAATCTGTGACGTCGGTGTCACAGTCAAGGTGGTGCCATTGGTGGTTATCGTGGACAATGGAACGACTGTAGTAGTCGAGGCCTTGGTCTGCGAAAGAGTGATTTTAGTCTTCAGAAATACTCGGACGTCGACGAAGCATCAATGCTAGATTTAATACATACCTTAGTAGATGAAGGAACAACTGTAGAAGTCTTCGTAGACTTCGTAGACTTAGCCGTGGAAGTCTTCGTAGACTTCGCCGTGGAAGTCTTTGTAGACTTATGAGTCGTTGAAGTCTTCTTTGGTGGCTTATGAGTTGTGGAGGTCTTCTTCGGCTCCTTCTTCGGCTCCTTCTCCTTCTCCTTCTCCTTCTCCTTCTCCTTCTCCTTCTTCGGCTCCTCTTTCTTCTTCTCTTTCTCCGGCTCTTTCTTCTTTGGCTCTTTATGCTCAGGCTCTTTCTTCTTTGGCTCTTTGTGCTCAGGCTTTTCCCACTTGGGATCCTTATCCTTCTTCGGGTCTTCGTCTGGCTTCTTGAAGTCAGGGAGTTTGTCCTTGAAGTCAGGGAGTTTGTCCTTCCAAGAAGGATCTTCATCATGATGTTTGTCCTTCTTTGGGTCCTTGTGTTTCGGATCCTCAGGCTTGTGGGGCATCTCCGGTTTACCCATATCGTCGGATAAGTAGTCGACACGGTCAGCATTAATGTTCGCCATCTCATCAGCGCGAGCAGCGAGATCTTGGCTATCTCTAGGGAGATGGTAACCCTGGACCATGTTGCTGGTCATAAGGGCCATCACAACCATTGACGGAACTGTTGGAATCCTCATTTTGAATTTATATTGTATAATATATAATATCTAGACTTTAACTAAAATTTAAACGAAGTTGTGGATAACAAAAAAGAGAAGAGTTGATCCTGGTATTTTCCAGTCCTTATATAGCCGTCAGGGAACAAACTAACGGAGACTCACCGCTCTCAAGCAAAGAGGCGTGTGTGCAAAGAAAGAAATGCAGCTTAAGGTATCGCCCTGTCATAGACAGTTTACAACGACCAGACCGTTGCCAGTTATTTTTAGCATTAATCCAGGTCTAGCAGACAGAGCAGCATGGAATCGCTGCATGCAACAAAGATATTCGAACAAGAACGCATCTTACTCCAGTCCGACTGCCTAAATGGGAATCTAGAGTTCTGAATATTTGGTATTTCAGTGGAGAGAAAGAATATAGACGTAGACAGGTGATCAGAATGGAAGGAAGCACCAGGAATAACACAACGTAGCAAGGAAGGCAAAGAAGAGCAAAGCAAGGCAAAGAAAGATCCAAGCTACAATGAAAAACGTTGAAGAACAACATCATCGGAGCTTGATGCTTTGTGTCATATGCAACGTTCTGAAGAAACAAGCAGATGCCATGATCATGGAGAAGCACAGAAAGAGTCTGCGACGCGTGTGGAGGACAATGAACAAACAACGACAAAAGCGATGGCTTACTTAACGCTCTCATATTTACATCACGTGATTAGTTGCTATAGCAACTTCTTCCCCTATAACGTGCACAATAGAGTTTCACCACGCCCTATTTCGTGCAATCTAAACGCAGTGCTTACAGATGGCATTTTTGGTCTCAATACTTGAAGTGCGTCTGCGAAATTGGCAATTTTAACTTGCTTTAGAGCTTTAGCAGACAGACCACGAGCAAATTTGCAAATTTGGGGATCGATTCTGGACAGCGCACGCTTGAGACGAGCTCCACCCGTACCACAGCCTGCTGACGACACGCCGAGATGGAAACATGACCAACATCGGCAGCAACGACAACGCATACTTCAAGCAAATGAGAAAGGAACCAAGGCAGACGCGAATTAAAAACAAAACAAACGCAAAGACGCGTCCAAAAGGGAGAATGATAATTACCGGTTTTGGTTAGTTATATTGATTTTATTACCGACAAAACATCGATATGCAATCGCATTAGGACTAGGCCACACAGTCTATTGCCATATTTGGCATATGTACTTCTTAAAAGGACTAGAGAATATCAACACGCTAGGATGAGAGCAGTCCCAATTCTATTTTTGATATATCTCGTCTTGCTAGGCCAAACCAACAAAGCACACGAACTCTCAAGGCACAAGCTCTAGTGTTTTATTTACTTCTTGCCTTATAGTTTAGAACCTGCTACTCCATCTTCATCGCGCTGTTTTTTTTTTGTTTTCTTCCCTCTTACTGTTCTTTTGCTGCCTGTTTGTTCCAAAGTCTGATCCGTATTCTTTGCAAACTTCCGTCTACTCTACGCCGCGAGCCGATTTCTGCAGTTGTATTAGTCGGCAATCCGACGGTTGGGCATTCGCAGACTAGTTTGACCAAGTCCATGTCGCTATCTGCATAGTCATTTACACTCTTGCTGGACTCTAGAATTTTTTTTTTGCTTCTGCGCGCAGCATATCTGCATTTTGTTTCGCATTTCTCTAAATAAGCATACAGTAGCTGCATCATTCATCTTTTAGATCGGATACAACATTAGCCGATCTACGCTTGAAAGTTTCATCTTTTCTCCTGCCTCTACTCTGTGGTCTGTTGTTCCTTTTCTCCAGCAATTTTATCGTCAGATTAATAGTTTGAGGAAGTGGGAAAATACTGCAAACCAGTAGCGATAAGTAGAGTTTTTGAAGCTCTAAATTACGCTCACGGACGAGCCCGGCGATTTGTGGCTCTGGTGAAACTGATTGTATAAATCGGCGGTTTGACATATTATGGCTATTCCTGCCAGTCGGACAGCTCAGGAGTTTGCTGAAGATACTGGTTCAATGGTCTATCCAACAGCCGCAGCAACGGATATTCGGCCTGCCGGACGTGAAGCTGCACGATTTGGTGATTACATACTAGGCTCAACGTTAGGAGAAGGAGAATTCGGCAAGGTCAAGCTGGGATGGCGGAAGGATGGAAAACAGCCTGAGCAGGTGAATGCTTTTTGGATTTGGCATGAAGCACAACGGCTACTAACTTCAAATCTAGGTTGCCATAAAGCTAATAAAAGTCGAAAATATTCCTCCTAGATCAAGTAGAGAGGCTAAGTTTCACAGAGAAGTGTTTGTGCTTAGACATCTTCGGCATCCCAATATCGTCCGGTTACAAGAAATCATACGAAATGATAGATATATTGGCATTGTTTTAGAGTATGCATCCGGCGGTGAACTGTTTGACCATATTCTGGCTCACAAGTACCTCAAAGACTCTTCTGCATGCCGGCTGTTTGCTCAGCTGGTCTCAGGTGTGGATTATTTACATTCAAAAGGCATAGTACATAGAGACCTGAAGTTGGAGAACCTGCTACTGGATAGACACAAGAATATTATCATCACCGACTTCGGTTTTGCCAATGTATTCAATCCTGACGATATTATCAAACGGAAAACCAATGCAGACCTGATGAGCACGAGCTGTGGATCTCCATGCTATGCTGCACCCGAGCTAGTGGTCAGTGACGCTAAGTATGCTGGTCGTAAGGTTGACGTGTGGAGTTGTGGTGTCATATTGTACGCTATGTTGGCTGGATATCTACCTTTTGATGACGATCCCGAAAATCCAAATGGCTCCAACATCACTCAATTGTACAAATATATCATTTCGACGCCCCTGACCTTTCCGGAATATGTAAAGCCAATGCCCAGAGATCTTCTTCGCCGAATATTGGGTGAGTTCCGCATCGTCGTCTATACTGACTCATGGCATAGCCTGTTAGAAGTGAATAGTCCTAACATTTTGTCATTTAGTTCCCGACCCAGTAGACAGAGCCGACCTTCTCGAGGTACGTGCCCATTCGTGGCTATTACCTCATTCTGATTTTCTCTCCGTTTCTCCGAAGCAATGGGAAGATATGTTCTCTCCCGAAAAGATTCAACAGCCTGTCAAGGAAAGACCCGTCTCTGGTACTGCTGCGCTTGGAAGATCTGCTAGCGTTCGGGAGAAGTTGCCACACCATCCAAACGTTGCTCTCCGTGGACCCCTGACAATTGGAGATAAACATAGGTCGTATCAGCCACCATCTGCTAGAGAAGACCTCAAAGCTAAGGCTATTGATGTCGGAAGTCGCGCCGATATTGAAGTGGTGACAGCTCAGCTGCAGCAGGCAAGTCTCAAAGCAGCCCCTCCTCTTCCTAAATATGATAAGCGCCATACAGTTCAGTTGGAGTACACCAAGCCGACGTTAAATACACCTCGTGTTGCAACCCTCGAGTCTCTACGGTCTCACCCTGTCAAAGGGTCTGTTACAGAAGAGGAGATTGCGGTACCTGATACAATTGTTGAATCGGTGCCAGAAAAGGCTGATTTGGCTGCTACCGATAGTGCTGCCAGTGTTCAGCAATCATCTCACCATATACCTACTTCTGTAGCGGCAGATGTACAGGCTGAGGTTGTTACTACTTCTATGGTGAATGAAAAAGTACTTAGTAAAGAGCCATCAGCACAGAAATCTCAGATACCTACAAGAAAGCCTCGACCTATGTCATTCCAGGTTACTTCCACCATCCCAGAAACACCTGAGTTGGAGCAACAAGGTACAGGTGCATCAGGCCCGATGAAACAGAGACAGGCAGCTGCGCCTTTGACACGGACCCCTACTGAGCTGGAAAATAGAAAGAGTATTACAAGCGCAAAGGTCGATAGAGTTGAACCTAAAGGAGTCCACACCAGAACTGAGGTACCCGCCTCTAGAACAGGTCATAGACGAGGACAATCTAGCATCGGCTATAATGCTGAAAAGTTCATTGGCAGAATACTGGGCACTACGACACCCAACTCATCAGGCCCTGCTCCGGTCTCTCAGGTAGATGCTCGAAAGTCAACAATGACTAGAGCAAGCAGCATGACAGCGAAGAATACTGTTCCGCAGCAATCTAAGGTTGACCCGCAACGAAAGCGATATAGTCTATTGGGTTACTCGTCCAATAAGCCTCCTGTGACGAAGAGAGACGTTCCCACGCAGGTGCGAAAGATACCTGTTGATTCTGACAAGATCCAGCCTGGAGTTGGAGTGAAGACTGTGAAACCTATTACGACTAAGAAGTTCGATGTTGGCGGCGTCGAAGCTAAGAATCAAGCTATGCAGGGAGGCGCTGCCAAAAGAGTAATGCTTTTTTTCCGACGACGAGGCGCTGAAAAGTGATAGCAGTTTAGCAGGATAATTGGTGCTGTTTGCATCTATTTGTATAGAAATTTCTTATCTCAATAAGTAATATAGGCATTGGCTGGGCGCTTCCACCATTTTGTGGCCTCTGATATATTGGGTTACTTTTGTTCGTTTGTTCATACTGGCATGCTTGGATTTTGGAGGTGCGGCCAAAAACTTGGGCTTGAATTTACTTTCAGAATTTATTTGCAGCATCTTTATTCCTTTAATTTATTTCATAATATTCTCATAGTTAGCTCGTACGCTCTTTTAATATTACCGTTTTCATTTACAATTGACAGATTTTGAAGAATATAAGTAATAAAAAATGCAAACGTTTTAATTTGTATTGGTGGCGCACTATCTCGGCGCAGTCCGTTTCGACTTAGTACTACAGTCAAATCTCGATATAACGATATTTGATATAACGAAACAGGCAATGAACGAAACAAACAATGAACTTTCGTTATATCTAATATATTACCCCCTTACTCGATATCTAATTATGACGTTTCCTTTCTCGATCAAAAACCTGCTACATCTATTTATCGACTAATTCGCTCTCGTGTTTCTGTAAACTCGTGTCCACAATACAGAGGCCGACATAGAAGTTCAGGCCAAATATGTCAGTGGTCGAGCATACGTTTTGATGAGTAATGCGAATGTAGATTATGCGTTTAGCCAGTGCGAGACAACAACCCTTACCCCGCTTCATGAAGGCATACGCTCAAGTTACGCCTCGAATCCACTTGTTTGACAGATCAAACCTTCAATATTGCCATTGTTACACCGGCAACCCCAAATCAAGTAAATATCTTA
>JAKTSW010000113.1:0-34422 GCA_030580435.1 Babjevia anomala
GATGACTTGCGCAATGATCTGGTGGGGTTACAGACACCCGTCAGATCATTCATTGGGCGGATGGCCGATCGAGCACTCGAACAATCTACGCGTCGTATTCTCCACGAACACGAAACCACAGTTCTTCGTAACTCGTTAGACAAAAGAAGGAAAATAAGCAAAGGAAAAAGAGTAGTTTTGAAAGACAAATTCCTGCTAACCAAGGCGGAAATACGTGATGGAGTGCTGAGCGCTGAAAAAGAGACTTTGAGGCGAGCAAATTCGAAAGGAAAAGAGGTCCAAAAATTGGTCGATAAAAAGTCTGAAAAAAGTTCTGATGATGAACAGTTCATAGATGCCTTAAAAGAAAGAGAAGTCCGGGACTGTATTGTAGTTGCCGTCGAGTAATTGATGTTTGAAGTTGTAGAGCTGTAGATTGGACCATTACGTGGGTGTTGACGTTAATAGCAAATAGCACTCTAATATTAGGATTCGCATTCGACTTGGACCGGATTTCTCCTTCGTCCTTGCTGTGTCACCATTATATATTACTCCCAGTATCAGGTATACATGTTTAGTCTTAACTAGCGGTTGCTGAAATCATTAATTTCCTAACAGCAATTTTTCAATTTTCTTAGTAGATTAACAATTGTATCAGATTTCTCTCCAATATAGCATGAACTATACAAGTTTACTATATTTTCTGTTGATTCATATATTTGTCAATTCTTATCTATACAGGTCACTCATTCGAAGGGTAACTTAGAGATCAATATACTTTAATTGCTATATTCGGACCTTCCTTTTGTTCCGAGTTTTAAAAAATGATGTCTAACAAAAGTCAAAGTTTTACTCTGGTGCCAGACGGAGAAAGTGCAGTGAGAAAGACCGTCAGTGTCAATGCCTTTCTATATTCTAATATTAGCCGATGGTTTAGCGTCAAAATTACCAACTATATATGCAAAAAGTCGACACTATAGCTCTAAACTCGAGGTGTCCACATTACAATTAGACATACCTTGCAGCATAAGTGCTTCGCTCGAATTATAGGAATTACCAGATGATCGGCTCTACGAAGTGACAAGGAAGAGCTTGAACTATGAGCCTGCTGGAAGCCGAAAACTCGGCACTGCTTCAAGGCCGTCCTCAGTTTAGGCAAAAATAGCTCATGCTCTGATATTAACATTTGGAATTGAATTATGAATATCTATAGCTATAACCGGCTACGTCTACTGACACTTCTGTACATGTATCTATTATTTCTCAGTTTAGAACTATATTAATTACTATAATAAGTTGGAAATATCATTCCAAAAGATCACTCTCGCTTGTCGTAAGATATTTAAACCTTGCGGTCAGCGGCAAGGTATTCGGCAATCTTGGGACGAGCCTCGAAAGCCTCCTTGAACTTAGCCAAAGAAGCAGGGAGAACCTCCTACGGGGGTCAGTGAGTTTCATAAAAATTATAAAGTGGAAACACTTACGGTAGGGGCACCGATAGCCTTATCGTTGTCAAAGATCTGGTAGACAGCGAAGTCGGCATAGCTGATCTTGCTTCCGAGCAAGTAAGGTCCGCTGGCGTTCATGGAGTAGTACTTGTCAAGAACCTCGTAGTACTTAGGCATAGAGACGGTCTTGTACTCCTCAGAAGGTCCAGACAAGTTGGCAACCCACTCGGCCTGCGGGATGTTAGTGTTGCGACAACTATCTTAGGTGACAAAGGTCTTACTCTCCAGTCGATGTAGACGTCAGCGACACTGTCAACTAAGTACTTGTCATATACAGAGGATCCGTCGTACTCGTCAAGCTTGCTGGACAGATATCTCAGAATTGGGATGTGCTACAAGATGTCAATATCTTTTCGGCTATGAGGGTATGTGTGACAAACCTGAGAAAGAACGTGACCGTCAACCTCGAGGACAGGGACCTGACCAGTAATACTCAATCCCTTGTCTATGAGGGCCTGCTTGGTGGTCTTCCAGGTGTCGTCCATGGGATAACGGATATCCTTGAAAGGAACACCCGCGTCCTTGAGGAAGAGACTAGAACAATTAGCCAGAACACTCCCGAAAGGTCTACTCTATCAATGCACTGTCAACATACCGAATGACCTCACCTCGGCCGAGGCTGCCAATGTCCAAGTAGTGGAGAGTCAATTCAGTGGAAAATTTGTTACCCATTGTCGTTGAAGTTTAAAGAGCAGATGTAGTACTGAGAAATAATATTTTTTGGTTAGATGTAAACAGATGACTGCGGGACCTGCCGGGTTTTATGACTCGCGCCTACGGTTACTTGCCATTATTAAACTGCCACCCTTGCTGTTAGCACCCTGTTCCTCTCGGCGTATCAGAAAGCGAGATTTCTTATCTTCGACGGACTCGGTAGGAATTTTGGGATTAGCGTGCGGCTCGCGTCTTTCTGCAATGCTCCACGGTTGCCCTAAACCCATCTTATCTCTTGCAATAGGGCAATAAAGCGATACTAAACTTCAGAGATGAATTGGTAGTGCCATTTCGGCGAGAGACAGTTGTAATTCATTTAATTGTCAGAAGAACGGAGAGGGAGGAGTGCTGGGACAGTCGCGACTTTAAAGACCGATAGATCCAACTATCGATAAAGGCCAACATAAAGGTTACGAGACACCTCCACTACCCTTACATTTATGTTTACTTATAGCTTCTCGTAAGCTCTTCTCTCTTTGCCTCACAGGTTATGTCCCTGCTCCTGCCATCAAAAGAATGACTAGCAATGTAAATGTCGAAAGCTGGAGCAGAGTTGGAGCAGGGTCGTGACACGTGACACCTATATTTGTAGAACTTTTAACGACCTCTGATCCCGCAGAATGCACATACTATGGACAAATCATGAAACAAACGTTTCAGCAGAATGAGACTTTGGAAGCGCCAGAGGGTGCTACTGGCCCGCGAATTTCGCCGAGCTCGCAAGGGCAGATGCGATGGCATGTGTCCATACTTTCTCTGCGCTCAGAGCCGGGCTGAGTGTTTATATCTTGATTTAGAGAGTACAGCATCTCGAGCGAACGGTCACTCTAGAAGCATTTGCTAGCCAGGCCTCAGCGGTATCCGAGAAAATTATCCACAATGGCAAATACTAATTTTAGCATGCATAGTTCTATGTCTGCTGAGCAAGCTTCTTGTCTTCCTCACAGACGCCTCACATCTACCCAAAATGTCTTGAAGTGGCCAGCTTTAGGGAGCCTGTTCTCGAGCGCTCCTGGCTTTTTTTGCCCAGAAGATACAGATGGCGATGGCTGCTTCAGAGACGAATTTGGGCTATATTCAAGGTGATGTGGAACTGCAATCTATAGAGGGGGCTCTGAATTCTTTATTCATCTGTGTTTTCATAAGTACCGCTTTAAGGATGTTCGCTGGTATCCTCAATTGAGCTCTTTTGATACGAAGAGCGTAGGTTTACAGACTTTTTTCCACTTATGACAATGATACGTGCATTATTTGAACATGATAGCACCAAGTTTTGGCCGTTGCTTACATCTGCTCTTGCAAGAGCGAGGTCGATTCTATTACAGCAATTTCTAGATGCGAGTGCTTTCTTCCGTTTGCATTATACTATTCACAAAAATGTCTGACAGCTGATTGTTGGCATTTTCTGAACGTCTCCTGTTCAATGCTCTGTATGTTGACCGAGCAATCTACGGAAATGATGATTTCTGGAACACAGAAGGAGAAAGACTCTGCGGGCTTTAATGGATTTTTCTTCCTAGAAAGCCGCATGGTAGCAGAATTCTCATTTAATCAGAGTAGTCTCTCAAAATAAGAAGATTTATTACCGCTGCCTTTTCTTGTTTCTTTTAGCGGACAAGAAGACATGGAGGATAATTCTCACTACTACTTGCTGACACATATCTCCATGCGACGACTACTCAATACGATGGACTCCAATATATACAGTTTGAATGGGGGTAGGAGTCACAGCCGATTCGAAATTGAGCTTAGACAATTGAATGACCTTGAGAAGGTATTGTCATCGAAACTTATTTGACCATTGTTAATTTTTTTTTCATACAATAGGAGATAAAGTATTCGCTTATATGACTGTCGTGACCATCGCAAATTAGAAGTCAAGCCTTGCCTTTCGCTTTCTCCCGAGTTGCAGGTTCAAAAATCTCCTCAAGCAATACCAAAACAAGGCTGTTAACTGTCCAGCCATTTATGCTTGCAGAGAAAGACCACTTGCTTTTAAAAGACGGAGGTATCCAACTGTGCGGCACAGATTTTCCTTTGAAAATCATGTAAGGGTGGATGGCCGTTCAGTCAGCACAAATACACTTAACGAAGGTGACCCACCCTTGACGGCCCTATATGGCTTGCCAATGAGTTCTTACAGTTGAGTCTACAATAACTCTCGTTGAATCTATAGAACCAATGGCGAACTCTCTCCATGTTATATATGTCAGAATTATGGATGTCGAACTTGATAATCGTATCTTCGACTGCATCAAACCACGCGTTCAGCGTGTCTTTTGTTGTAGCATACATTCTTTTTGCTTCTATGCGACGTCCAATAACAGATTTGATTTGGGAATGTCGTTCAATAAAGAGGGAAACTCAGTTTTTCTCTATTTACTGACTTCGATCCCAAGAGATTGAATTCCGATTTTCTTTTGAACACGACGCATATGAATTCTAACAGCCATTTGTCGCAACATTTTGTAGCTGAGAGGATACCAAACTTTGTAAGTTGCTTAATATACCTAAGCAACAATCTTTCTTTTTCTTCTGTTAAAAACTGCTGGCTGATTCAAGCTTCAGACTATGATAAAAGTCCATTGACTCTTGAATAGACTGTGGACGCGTCAAGTCCAAGCTTTTTGACTGCTTCGTACGTACTCTTATATTTACAACAATTTATTTCACTTAGTGCTTCAATTATTAAGCTTTCTCTTTCAGCTGTTTTTTTCCGGTTTTTGACCCATCATGGCGATTCAATTGCATTTACTAAAGTTGCGGTGTGAATTTTCATATTCTGAGCGAGGTAATTTTTTTTTACATGGTAAATACTTACGTTGCTCTACGAAGACCGCAGGGAAAATTGGGATTCCATCATTTTACAACATATGAGAGCATCATAAATTTATATTAAGTAGCTTAGCCACTGCGAGCTGAGACTTCCAACTCGCTTGAAAGTGTTCTAATACGCGAAGATATCAAGAAGTCGAATAAAAGGTATGCTATTAGACATACATCCTTCCCTGCCTTATCTTGCCCTGAGCTTGAGTCTATCCATATGTTATTACATTGGTCATAATCTTAAACGTCCGGCGATATCTGGAACAAATTTGAGAATGTCTCTCAAATCGCAATATGCTCTCACTGCTCCTAAAGTTGCATAATTTCCATACAATATAGTAAATTAATATAGAGGCAGTCTCACACCAACAGATTCACAATCGATATCATTATTGATCATTATTGTAAAGCTAGCATGGATAAGTCAGCTAGACTTGTCGAGTAATATTTAAATAAGAGCGTGTTTCCCCGAAATTACTTTCGTGAAACCTTATTAAGACAACAAATTCAGAACACGAAATTGTTAAGTACTATTTGAGTGGTCACCTCGCCTTTGAACAGAAGGTTCCACACAAAAAAAAACTTGGAGAAGCTTTTTCGACGAATACGAATTACGAAGACTATATGACGTTGGACCTCTGCACAAGTTCTATCAATGGTATGAAGATAGTGACTCCAAAACGGAACGCAAACTGCTTTTGAAGCTTGATATTTTTGTCACATCCTAACTTACTGTTACATCAGCTACTGGGTGAAGGATCAAAGTAATATAAGTATGTAACAAATTTTTAAACTCTCGGCTTTCACTAATCATTTTCAGACAATGCTTACGTTTCAAATATGAAAGAAGGGTATAAAATTTTCAACTAAAATTCAATAGCTGCTTTACATTTAAATACAAACTAACTTTTTAGATTTACATCTCGGGGCAATGACTTGACGCACATATCAGTCATCTACAATGCCGGCATCATCAATTTGATGACAATTCCTGGACTAGACGTTTTGTGGGGTATGGTTACTGTGTGTCAATATAAAGCCAGAAACCGAACCGATATTTTAGTTCTCAGATATCTCATAGGTTGCCTGGAAGGTCCATTTTCCTGGATGTCATTATGTGCTTGGATCGTGGCTTAAAGGGTATGAACTGGGCCGTCGAGGTGGCATCTACTATATCGGTCTAATGCTTGGTAGTCTTACTGCTGGCTTGCTGCAGGCTTCCATTTATATTTAGATGGGCATCATAATTTAGCAGGCTGGCGTTGGATGTTTATTATTGATGGACTTATTACTATTCCGATCGGAATTGCTGGAATGTTTATGTGGCCAGGTACTCCTTTGAAGCCTCGATACTTGTATCTTACAAAGAACGATGTTCAAATCGCAAAAAGACGTCCAAAAATACCGATCCGCCAAAAAGGTTCGATCTACAATTTTTGAAGAACGATTTTTCATCTTGGCATGTCTATGTCCTAAGCATCTTTGATATTCTATTTTTTTAATAGTGGTGCTGGAGGCAGTGCCTACTCTCTCTTTTTAAAATCGATTTATCCAGCAGATAGCCAGATTGCCAAGGTAAATAATTTATAATGTCCGCGGTGCCCGCAATCGGTATAGGTTTGTCATTCTTATATGTGGAGGTTCAGATATCTTTCGTAGTCGTTGGTTTTTCCTCGTTCTCTTCCAAACAATTAATTTCTCCAGTAATGTGATTCTTTCAGTCTGGAACGTATCCACTAAGTGGTAGGCCTTTTTAGTGCAAAACTCTTCAGCTGCGATTCAGCTGCGATTTCTAGTGTGGTCTACGACTGGTCAAATGATATACCTTGTCGACAAGACGATGTATACCGTTCATTCGTCATAGTGTTCCTTACTATTATGGCGTATGCTAGTACAATTTGGACTCTATTAGTTTTCGGGCAAACGATGGACGCACCTCGGTTTTTCATTGGGTATGTTTTGCATCTTGCGTTGATTTCGCGCCGATATTATAGGTCTTTTTTATTCTTTATCTCTACAAGCGTGACGAGAAACGCTGGTAGTATGGCTGTCTGAGAAGTCGACAGAGAACTCTGGTTCTGAAGACGTCGTCTTCTATCTAGAGAAGATTAAATCAGAAGCTGACAAGCAATAATAGAAACTCTTCTAGACGCTGAGCAACGGAAATGAGGGTTAGTGCTACTTAGTACGAGGTCTAGTGCGGCTTAAAAGTAACAATAACATCCAGTAAATAATTGCAAAATACTGAGCTAATCGCTCTTGACCAGCATTAGTCAGGACGATATCATATGAGCATATAAATTCGAGTCTTCCGTCGCACGTCATAACTAATCACAATATGTTCTTTCCACAATTATCCAAACAAATTTTTCATAGCGTTTGCTAGTTTATCACATTATTACTTTGATATTTAATATATTATACTTGGAGATGATTACTTAGAATTATTCGAATTAAAAAGAAATATAACGCTTATCATGGTTACTGTTATCTCGATAGAATTGTTCTCTAATTCAATAGAACAAAATTTATATAGATGCAAGCTACCCCTTCGTATTGTCGTTATCGTTATGTTATATATTGTCATGGTTATCTACATCATTTCAGTAGCGCCAACGACGATATCAACACCGTATTATAATTCACTTAGTCATAACTTAATACAAGAACACTTGGATTACTATCTCGCCAGTAGACTTCGATATATCCAAATATATTATAGTGTCCGTAAACTGATTATGTGAGTACGAATTATGAAAGCGGAAGGAGTTTACAGATATATCCTCCGAGGATATAAATTATAAAATATATGAAATTTGGGAATTTGAAGTTGTACTGTCCGTCATTGTGTAATGTTATTTCGCCATTTCGAATTACGACATTTACTTTGATGTTAAATTAACTTCAGATAAGAAGTTCGTCCCATAGTTTAAACTTAGCTTTATACATTTTCAATTAGTTTATTCATAAAGATAATGTCTAGTAGTGAAATATCGCTTTAATTCATCGATATGTCGGCCCAGGGGTGGCGGGCGAGGTGCTCGCGCGACCGCCGTGACCGGCGAGGACGTGGAATTCGTAGGGCACGCCGGCGTCTTTGAGGGCGAGGAGGGCGCAGTTGGACGGGGGCGAGATCATGAGGCCGTAGAACTCTCCACCGCCGCCTACAGCGTCGGTGTCGTCGGCATCTCCTTTCCACCCACCAACCTCCCCCCCACCCAAACCCGACGAATCGACCGATCATCCCCCAAAAACACCCACTTCTTCACGAGCGCCAGCCCATCCTCCTCCCAACCATCGACCATCACGTTATCATCCTGCGTCAGATCGATCTCGAGCGCATCGAAGCGCTTCCCCGGCTCGAAATTGCCCACCACGTCCGCGAGATCCAGCGCATCGGCGCCACCCAGCGTGCCGAGGTAGACGATCTCCTCAAAGGCGAGCGTCATGCGCGGGTCGGCGCGCTGCATGGCGACGTGGCGCGAGACGTTACCCGCCTGGCGCATGGCGTCCATGATGCTGGGTGCGTAGCCGGCGGAGCAGTCGGTGCCGAGGCCGATGCGCACGCCGGCTTCGAGCAGCGTGCGCACGGGTAGCGCGCCAGAGCGCAGGCAGGTGTTGGAGTTGGGGTTGTGCGAGATGGCGGCGCGGGTGCGCACCAGCGTGGCCACGTCGGGCGGGGTCATGTGACAGCAGTGGGCGAGGATAGTGCGGTGGTGCAGCAGTCCGTGGCGCTCGTACATGGCGGTGTAGTCACCGGGGTGGTAGGCGGGCGGAGCGGCGGCAGAGTCGGTGGCGGCGGCGGGGTCCGCGTAGTGCAGACGGTGCATCCGGGCGACGTCCATTGTGGTTTCAGCCATGTGGGTTTGCACGTGCAGCAGGCGGCCGTCGGGACGGCGACACAATTCACCGAGGCCGGCCATCAGATCCGGCGGCACAAAGGAGCCGCCGCGGGGCTCGACGCAGGGGTACAAGCGCTCGGCGGCCGGGTCGAGGAGTTCTACATGCTCGATGATGGCACGAGCGTCGGCGAGGGACTGGGCGGTGGAGGCCTCCTCGTTGCCATGGGTGGCGTTGACGAGCATGCAGATCTTGCCGACGATGGCCCGCTGACCAGCGGCCCAGGCGGCGTCGGCGAGGATGGCGGTGGCCGGGTGGTGGATGGTGGAGTTGTAGGCGACGGTGGTGGAGCCGTTGTCGAGCAGCTTGCGAACCATGGGCGGGTAGACGCGGCGGGCCTTGGCGGGGTCGGCGTAGAGGACCTCGAGCGGGTCGGTGTAGGTCTCGCGCCACTCGAGGTTGTCGCCCTCCATGCCGATGGCGAGGTTAGGCCACTGCGGGGCGTGCAGGTGGGTGTCGACGAGGCCGGGCAGCAAGAAGCGCAGGAGCGGGAGGGTGACGAGGACGGTGGTGGCGGGCGGGCAGCGGTGCTTGGTGGCGGCTTCGGCGGCGCTGGCGACGTCGGGGTCGAGGAAGAGGATGATGCCGGCATGGTCGACGGCGAGGGCGGCGTCAACGATCTCGAGGTGGAGCGGGGAGCGGCTGTGGACGACGCGGCCGTAGTAGATGGTGGTAGTAGTAGTGGTCATGGCGAGGAGGTGGAGGTGATGGTGAGAGGGAAGAACTAGAGGGGTGAAAGATGGAAGAAAGGGTCAAAGAACTCGAGAGATCACGGAACAGCAACCAGCGACAGGACGTGGACATATATATAATATATAAAAACATTAAATTTCTTAGCGCTGACTAACCCAAGTCTAAGTGTACAGATCAAGTCTAGTTCAAGTCTACAGGCACCGTCTATCGCTACTATACAATCGCTCATCGCGTCTACTCGCTCCCGCTCGCCGAATAGGCTTTCTCCGGCGCCGTGTCCGCCGACGCCGTCTTCTCCTCCACCCCTTCCACGGCGCCTTCCACCACCGCCGCCTGCACGCCCACCGACACGCGATACTTGTGCTTGCCGCCCACAAAGTACCACACGCTCGCCAGCAGCATCACCCCACCCACCACCACCACCGTCCAGTTCATGTTCTCCCTAACGTGCCCCACCACCGGCAGGAAGAAGGGGAACTGCCAGAACACGATGCAGAATATCAGCCACCCCATTGACAGCACGTTGACCGCCATCCCGTAGCCGCGCATGTAGAACGGGCCCGGCCGGTCGTACTTGCGCCCCGTCAACACCAGCGACGCGATCGGGATCAGGTACGCCGTGTACGCCAGGATGAACGACGACCCCACCAGCGCGCTGTACGCCTCGCCCGCAAACAAATAAAGGAAGCCCAGCAGGAATACGATCGCGTTGACCATCAGCTGCGCGTTGACCGGCACCAGCAGCCGCGGGTGCACGACCGACAGCCAGCGCGAGCCCGGGAACGCCCCGTCGCGCGCAAACGACCACACCAGACGCGTCGCCGTCGTCTGCACCTCGAGGTTGACGCACACCAGGATGCTGACCACCATGAGCTGCACCAACACGGCGCCGCCCTTGCCGCCCATGGCCTGCAGGAACAGCTCCGCGTTGGGGATGGTCGACGCCATGATGGCGTCGATGTCGGTGATGCAGTAGAACATGACGATCATGAAGATGAAGCCCTGCGGGAACGACACGCCAATCTGCGCCCCGATGGCGATGGGGATGTTGCGCTCGGGCCTCGTCGCCTCCTCGGCCAAGTGCACCGAGCAGTCCAGGTGCCCGTACATGAAGCCACCGTTGATGAGCCCCGTGATGAAGCACAGCACGTTGTCCCACCCGGTGCTGTTGATGTACTCGGCCCACACGAAGTGGCTCGACGCGAAGTGGCCTTTCGTGCGCGCCAGCATCATGATGATGCAGATGACCATGGCCGTCTGACTCCAGTAGATGAGCCACTTGTTGATGACGGGCACCACGGGGTACAGGAACATGGTGAACAGCATACCCGCCAGCATGAAGAAGAGGAAGAGCAGGTACTCCATCCACCGCTCGATAGCGAACTCCGGGTGCGTGATGACCACGAACCCGAAGATCTGCTGCGCGTTGGTGCTCGCCACGGACGCGCACGCGCAGATCCACGACATGCAGTTGGCGTAGCCCGTCAGCATTGACAGGAAGCGCGCGTAGCGCGGCGAGGCGACACGCGCCGTCCAGTAGAACGGCCCGCCGGTGGTCGGGTAGGCGGAGATGAGCTCGGCGATGGAGGCAGAGACGAAAAAGGTGAAGAGCGAGACGAGGAGGAAGCCGTAGAGCGCGGCGGCGGGCCCACCCTCGGCGATGACGAGGGTGAGGCCGGCACCGGCAAACGCCCACGTCGACGCGAGCCCGAGGCCCATGCCGATGACCTTCTGCAGACTCCAGCGGCGCACCATCTGCTGCTCGTACCCGGTGATATTGGCGAGTTCCATGGCGTCCTGGTCAGCTTGGATGCGCGACGCCACGGCCTTGTGGCTTGGCTCGGCGGCGTGGATGTCGTTCATGTTTGCTGTCATCTTGGATCAGTCTGATGTCTTGGATGAGAACGAGCGTGTTGGACGCGGCGTACTCACCACGGCTTTATATCTGACAGTGACTCAGTCATCGCCCGCTTATCTCCCAGGCACGACCGGCGGCACCTACCAGAACGCGCACCTCGCCGCGTCGGAGGATTACTAGCGGCAGGTTTTATCAACCTGACACGCTGGACCGGCGTCGCACGCACGCGCTAGCCTGCGATAGGTGTAGTCGGCGAGGCGCTTGTGCCCTGGCGCGAATCTAAATATAGCGCTACCGGCGTTTTTGGGGTATATTATCCAGGCACGCGGCTACGCCTCGCCACGCTACGCCCGAAGCGCACGTTGAGTTTAACGGCGGCGCGCTGATTGGCTGATAGGGGATAGGAGCCCAGCGCGGCGCGGCGCGCCACGGATAGATAGCGTAAAGACCTGCCCGGCTGGACTGCTGCATGTCCCTGACATAACACGTAGCGGTGGCGGCGAAAAAATTTTCCGGCTGGGACCCGTGAAGCTTATCTGTTCTAGAGTGGCGAACTAGATAGATCCCAGATATGAAAAAGGTACAAAAATATGAATTAGTCTAACCACCCTTCCATGCAAGCCATATATCCCAATTTAGACCGATTTAATGCAAAGTCTCTGTTCTAGGCGTCTACTCATACAATTCAATTCGCGACACTTTTCCTGTCCCATTCCATGCGGGAGCATGACGCGTCTATCACACCACCTAGTTGCTTGAGGCAGCATCGGAGCTGATGAGGGAATCTACGGGCACGTTAGATTCGCATATTCAGCGCATCAGAGACCTGGCGGAGTGCTACTTACTGGCCAAAGTGCCATTCGAGGTATCCTCGTTGATTGCCCACATTGAAACCCTAGGGAAAAGAATTCGTCTCCACGGAGATATCACGTGAGAAGACAAGTGTGTAAAGACTCACCCTCCTAAGCACTTCGACTTGGCATACGCAACCCTCATCTGCATCGTCTGCTCATCATCATAGCTAAGCCATTGATCTTTGGCAAAGAGGGCGTACATAGTCTCCCCGGCTGCGTTATAGACAACCGTGGCATTGTCAGCCGCATCGCTGATGGATGCCACGATCTCGGCATACGACAACGTCCCCGGTTCCTAGGCTAGAATACGGGCAACCAGGCGCTGTGCACGATGGGTCCGAGAGCGTGTAGCCTGCAGTAGTCAGAAAGCCTCAACATTATTGACGCATCGATCCAAAGGGGAACGCACTGTGGCCATAGCCCGCTAACCCCATACTGATCATCGACGGATTGACTCCTACCGCCAGCGCAAGGTTGATGGCAATCTCAACATCGGTTATGTTGGTCCCGGAATACGCTTGGTTATTTTTCGGCTCCATATCGTAGGTCATGATGTCAAACTGGCCCATCAGCTTCAGAGTCTAATGCGGAATTTTGCAGGAGAGAGAGGCCTACAAAACCAACAGAGACAGCCAAACCGAGCAAATCGTAATTCTCCAACAAGGGCTCCGAGGCCGGCAGCGTGGTCGCGAGGATGTATACGCCAGCGCTATTCAGCGCCCCGCGCATATTGCTCTATAGCACATTTTGGCGGTGCTTTCTTTTTCTTTGCAGTGTGCTCCACCTCAATTCGTTCAAACATATTTGCCTCGCGCTTCTCTATATCGCCGTTTGATACAAAATTCAGATCGCCTTTTATAAGGTCCAGGAGATGGTCAATAGGTCTCGGAGATATTCGAGTGAACTCTTGCTTGCCAATTTTTGATGATCGCAATGCTTGCCGTTGATTGTATATATCACGAGCCATTATCATTGCGGCAGTCTCTTGCTGGCGGAGAAGTGTCAATATACCTGGTGTGTTCGTGCCAACTTCAGTCATACAGCGCAAGTCTTCTTTCTGGCTCTCATTGAGTCGACGAGCACCAGCGTGGGCCCTGACGCTTTCAGTTTCGTGATTATGCGTCGCACAGCGCACCTTAAGTTCCCATGTCCCATTAGATACCCTCCTTCCATACAACTTAAATGAACAATTGACGCGTCTTGTAGTTGTAAACCGTCATTTGGCTCCTTCTGGTGCATTGATTTTATCTTTATGCTCACCGCCCCGATCACAACCCAGAAGAACCTGCCTATTAGCTGTAGATCGCTGTATCGTCACAAAACAACCATGTTTAATAGCATGTTCACGGGCATAGCCAATTAATTGACTGCGGTCGTCGAAAGTCTGTTCTAGAGGAGGGTCCATGATAAATTGGCTGTCGATGGATTGCAGGAAATAAATCCAACGCGCTCGAGGACGCGATTTACAATTGATCACGTGACAGCATGAGGTGAATATAGTATAAGATGAGTTGTCCTTATCAGCTCCCGTAGCGACCTCGTTTGATCGAATGGTAAGGAAGTCCAGAATTCCAGTTGTGTTGTTAGGTCGGTTTCAACAGTAACGTCACTCGGGACGGACCGATTTGACCTTCCGATTTGCGATTCCAATGCTGTGAGCTAATCGCTATAAATGACTAAAAACCGGACTCTGGGGAAGAAGTTCATAAAAACAGCCTGCTTTAAGAAGCTCATTCTTACTCAGCCCAATAGAGGAGAAAGATCCTCAAAAACTATCTGCAGTCCAGTTAGACAACGCCTAAATAGCTTCGGCACCATTAAGGTCTATATGGCTCTATATTTAGTGTATCAAGTTATAGTCCGGAATCGAACCAAATTTCCTTTTTTTACGATCACGATGTTGCTTTTATTCATGTTGGCGTGAGGGAGTTTCGTTGCGAGAAATCTCCGATATTCCTTGCACGAGTGGGCCTTTTGTTGGGAGCAAGCTTAAAATATAGTACTGAGTCAGTCAGTAATTGCTAGCTTACGGAAATTTCTAATTAGCCTGAAACTAACGACAGCTTAAGTGTAATGTTACATTTCTTCGAGCCTAGCTTAATATAGTCAAATTATCCCACTTTCGCTACAGATCCAATTACAAAACCAAATGGCTATGGAGCTAACCTTTGGTAGATATTTATGTCAGTTGCTGGAATCCTTCCGCCATTCCCGGTTCAAATATTGTTGAACTAGCTATACATAGTTACTCGGAAACATATCTAGCTCAAGTTGAACGAGAACTCATTCTCATGAATTCTACTATAGCAGCACTACTACGGCAATACAATGGTTACCCTGTCAACGTTAACATCAACTCCCTCCTAACGGGTCAACCTAACTAAATGGGTCATCCCACCTAACGGTTCCAAAATTCTACAAATATTGAGATTACTCGACCTTACACTGGAACTATAGCAACTAATATGATTATTATCAATTAAGTCCGCTAAAAGAGCTCCCGTTTGGCGAAGCAGACAAATTTATCGATCAATCTCTGGTGCGACACACTGTTGCGTAACCCGGAATGTTCTGGATAATTGGTCAAGACTAAGATGCTCATATTATCTATTGTTGCTGATACAACGTTCTGCGACTCCGCGAAAGTATCTAAACCATTAATTAGTCATATAATAATTGCCTGACTAGAGGCTGTAGAAGACCTGTTATAAAGTCGGTCGCTGTGAAGTAGGGTCCCGTTTCGCAAAAATGTCCATGCGGATCACGTGCAGGACATTAATTCTAAAATACTTGGTGCAATTAATGTCCACGTGAACGGCATGTCGCGGATAACGTAAAGTACATACTTCCTGAATAGACTTGATAAAATCTCATTTCTAATTGTTAGTTGCATTGAGCATCAGGATTCATTCGAAAAAAATTCCTACGAACATATGATCTCAGAGTGACAGTGTAAGTGAGAGAATATAAAAAAAATAATAGCAGACGTGAGTCCTCTGCCCCTCTATGTCCCTGGAGTATTCTTCCTCTTCCACGTGGACAACCTCACTTTTCATCCTGGATCCATCCGCATCCTCCTCGCCTTCGCCCCCAACTGTGCAGTTGTGTTGATGCTATGCCACCATGGATCGGATTCCTTTTTGAACGACGACACTATCGGAACTTTCATTGCGAACGTTCTATCGACATCGATGGACTACCTTCCCCTGGCAGAGCCGGAGAATGAGTTTTGGCAGATTGGGAGCAGCTTAATAAGTAATTCCACCAATGGCAATTGTAAGGCCAACGGAAGTGACAATGGGAATGTCAATTATGAGAAGCAAAATACATGGACGAAGAAGGTCTGGCGGAGTTTGGAGTTTCACATGAGTCCCAGAGGAATTGGCTGGTTGCAGCAGGTCAAGAATGTACCCAATGCTGTACAACGGAACTATCCATATGGTAAATTCCTTCGATAATCGCTAATCGATGCTTCGACCTTGAATGTTCAATTCTGATAGCGGCTAGGAAATTCGTTCTCTACCACCTCGGCCGTATAGCATACTTCTATCTCGTCATCGACCTCTGCGGAGTCTCATTGAGACCATTTCCCACGTTTAGCCATCCCATTCCCAAGACCTCCTCAGAGCACCAATTGCCATGCAATGCACCATTGGCTGGTTACATATTGGCGACATGTATGCGCCCTTATGCCTCAGCTATTCTGCAGGCGCTGCTCTGACAACAACTCTAGGGATTTACACTCCGCAGGACTGGCTGCTTCTTTTTGGGTCATTTAGAGAAGCATACATCGTGGAAAATGGTAGGGGTATCTTTTTCTGATTCTTATCTGGCTATACAAAGACTGATGTTTGTAGTGTTACGTGCCATCAAATGATGTGAAGGGTATTCATTCTACATTTTTCCTTCTGTTCTTGTCCACTATCGCGCATCTTCCTCTGAAATACAAAAATTGCGAGACCTTGCTTACATTTACAGGTTGCTACCAGTTCCGGCCGCCTAGTCGCGCGCACTCTCGGTCTGCAGCGAGGGTCTCTCGTGTCGCGTTGTACGCAGCTATATATTGGTTTTCTCACGTCCGGCTTAATCCATTACGGCGGTGTACTGTACGCCGCAGGTGGGTACGTGGAAGTGCCTTTTTTTTGCACAGTCCGTTGCGATCATATCATATTCGAGGAGTTTGTATTGTGGATGAGCGCGCGATGCGGTATCAAAAGAAGTCGATGGACAATTGGAATCGGCTATATACGAGTGTTTGTGTGGTTTAGTTATTCAATGCCTTGGTTGGTACGGCCAGGAGCGAAACAGGGACTATTTTTTAAGAAGACCATGCCATTCAGTCTTTGTAGTTCTATTATATCTTCAGATTTACACCTAACATCAGTCCTTGCGTAATGGAATTAATTTCCTCTAATCTCTCCATAAAATGGAACTATCTAGCAACAACCACAATACATTCCTTGATTTCGCTGTCATCTTCTTCTTCAGCTATCTCTTGATCCTCACTGTCGTTTTGAATTATTATTTGGAGGTCGTCTTGCCACTATTTTGGCGTTTTGTTTTGCTTCTGTGTGCAACCTCTTTTTCAGCACTTTTTACCCATCACGTAATTCCTCCTAAGTAATTCGGAATTTTCCCTTAAAACTGTCCGTTTTCCTTTTTTGGCCTCTCAACGATTGTTTATCAGCTCGGGAAGTGTCGCAGTCTCGTGTTCGTGTATTATACGACGGGCTGAATGTCGTTCGCTGAGAGCTGTCAGTAACCGCACATGTGACCGCGCAGGTGTTCGCAACACTCTTATGTCCTCTTCTAACGCAATATTGGCTGAATGTAATGGTCCAAGCTCAGGAAAGGAGCTAGTAAGAATGACACTTGGAAAACTTTTTTTTGTAGGTGTGAGTGCTATTTCCTCATTTGTTCGATCATTAGTCGGCTCCGCGGGTAAATAACGAAGTGCCCTTTTTCGTCCCAATGAAACTAATTCAGCTCCTCGCCAATCTGCAAAAACATTTTTGTGCTCTAAGAGTTGCCGTCCTTGCTTGTTCGTATGCCAGTACCAATCTACCTTCTGTATACACTTCACTCTTGGGCTTCGTGAACTGGCGACAACGCTGTCGTCAACGTTTTCTTTAAAGGTCCAAACGCGGCCAGGTCAAGCGTGAAGAATATGTGAAGTATGAGGAGGGAAACTAATTTCCATGCAGAAAGAAATAAGTTACGTGGCTGCCATGACCAACACAGATTACAAGTCGCGTTTGGCCATTTGCTCGATCCCGTGTTGCAGGATCAAAGACTTGTTCTAGCCACTTCAAGCCGTGATGATTACTGGTCCATCCTTTCAAAATAGACCAAAACATCCAGCGTTTATAAAGATTCTGGGGATACCACTTAGGGGAGAGATTTCCGCCTTTGAAAAGCTCCACGCCATGCCGATGCGATATTTTCTGCGTTAAATGTTCTCCCCCTTGCTTCCATATATGCTTCTAGCCATTCGGCCTTTTGAATTCGCGTAATCTGCGCTTCTTGGAGTGGTGACAATGTTGCTGTCAAAGCCTTCTTCAACAGCCCAAAAATAGCGATATCAAGCGGCTGCAACATATGCGACGTATGGGGAGGAAGCACTAATAATCCACTGATATGGCTGTCGTGGCCATCACAGATCAAAAGTCTTGTCTGACCACCAAGCCTTTTCACGCGTCAGAGGCTCAAATATTTCTGTCAACCATTCCAAACCATGAATATTGCTGGTCCATCCATTTGAATTTGCAGAGAAAAACCAATTACTTTCAAGTGACCGAGGAATCTATTTATTTAGGACAGCTTTGCCTTTAAAAATCACAAAGGGATCAAGTACCATCCCGTCAGCACAAATACATTCCACAATCGAAGTCCACTCCTGACGACCGGGAATTGCTTGCCAGTGAGTTCTAACGGATGCATCAACAACTGCCCCTGTAGATTCCATAGAACCGACAGCAACTTCAGTCTCGTCCATATTGTAAATATCTGAAGGATCGATTTATACTCATCAATTGCATCTTGGACCGCATCGAACCAACGATTCAAGGTGTCTCTCGTTGCGTTCTCCATCCTACTAACTTCAATTCGGCGAGTAAAGACAGACTTAATTTGAGGATGACGCAGAATGAACCGTGGAACCCACTCTTTGCCAATTGGACGGTGTTTGACAGTAATATCGTCGGGAGATGTGACCGTGCTTCAAATGCGATTTCTCTTAGCAGCTTATATTTCAAAGGATATCCACTCCTACTGAGTTGTTTGATCCACTTCAGTATTACCTTTTCTTCAGTTGCAGTCAGTAATTGCTGGTCAATTCTAGCAGCAAAGCGCGAAGGATACCCTCTTAGCCTTCGATTGACGGTTGACGCGTTTATTCCTAGGACGCGTGCAGCCTCAGTCCCTGACTTATATTTGCCAGATTCTATTCCAGCCAGTGCTTCAGTGACTAATCTAGCTGATTCGACTGCTTTTTCGCTTTTACGGCGTGTCATGGCGATGTTGCGACAAAATTAACTAGAAGGGTGGTTGGAAACTAGATTAATAGGGGCGGCAAATGAGTACGCCATGATTTACGTTAATCGTTTGCTCGACATCATCAAACCACGCGTTTAACATGTCTTTGGTTGCTCCATTCATTTTATTGACCTCTATTCGACATCTAATAACACATTTAATGTGAGGATGACGTTTGATAAACCGGGGAACCCAACCTTGGCCAATTGTGTGTTTTTTATCTGAAGGTGCTGTAGTGGTCTTCCCACCCTCGTCGCGTCGAGTCTTAACTTCACACTAATCTGCGCAGCAATGTGTATCTTATTGGATGTCGCCTCTTGTGAGCTGTTGAATATTCTTAAACAATGCACTTTCTTCTACTGTTAATAATTGCTACCTAATACGAGCAATCTGACACGACGGGTTGCCTTTCAGTCGTCGATAGAGAGTTGTCTCGCTGATTTCCAAGTAGCGCGCAGCCTCACTTGCTGAGATATATTCAGCGAATTTAATTCCAGCTGATGCTTCAAGGATCAAACTTTCATTTTTTTTGGCTTGGAGACTTATGGCGCAAGGAAAATGGCATTATTGCAGAAATAGGAAGAAAAAGTAAGTTGGTTGGTTCCATTACGTAATCAGGACGTTAGCCAACAACTGAAGTTATGTGATTATTATGTTATACCTAAAAACTACCCCCCAACGGTGGCAAACAAATAAGCTCCTTGGCAGCACCAAATCACAATCTAATGCCTGATGTAATGCACATATGAAAAGTACATCTTTTCTAACAATTTACACTAATATGGTATAAGATTTACCAATTGGGTTGGAACATGAAGAGACTAAGACCGAAATTCAGCATCAGTTTGTTTGGAGTGTATTTGCATTGGATGGATTGGCCGCCATAGTAACGGTATATTTCAATATTTATCGCATTAAATTCTATTGAATTCTCTGAAATTGCGGATGTATTGGTTTTCATACAATCTAAGATTGGAATTGAGTGCAGAGACGGCTTTTGTGTTATTAGTTATTATATATCTCTATGATATATGGTCAAGTCTCGATATAACCTATTCGGTATAACGAAACAACTCTGTAAAAATGGACGAGCGATAACTCGACCGGATGGAGCGATTCACAATTGAATCACGGACATATTTGGGCTGAACTTTTGTGTCGGCCTCTGTATTGTGGACACGAGTTTGCGGACACAGGAGGGCGAATTAGTCGCTAAATAAATGTACCAGGTTTTTGATCGGGAAAGGAAACGTCCTAATTAGATATCGTGTAAGGAGGGTAATATATTAATATAACGAAAGTTCATTGCCTGTTTCGTTATATCCAGCGCCAAATCATATTGTTATATCGAGACTTGACTGTAGTCTGTTTCTCATTGCAGAGTTCTCATCAATATATTCATTAGTAGTAAGTCTATTACCAAAAGGACGATAGTTAATTTTTTGGCGAAGAGTAGCTATGTTAGTTTTAGCTCAAAAGTTTTCTCTGGTAGTACAGACAGATCACGGGGGTCAGCAGCTCTTCAGATAACAGCACTCCATACATTACAATTGTCAGTGGCTTCAACTTGCTCGGTTTGATCTGTCACGATGCTTGTTAAAGGTCCGAAGATTCACTATTATGATTAAGCCACAACCCATATATATCTGTGGTTCCACTTCCCTGGGTTTTATAATGTGGATTTACTAAATCATTTGGATTTATACGTCCGCCTATTGATCGCCCAATGTCGGCGTTGTCTGGCTAAGTGAATGAGCCTAATAGCTAAGGAGATGTTGCTTACTGGAATACATACATGCAGGAAGAAAGTCATTTGTATAAAATCTAGCCCCAGAAAAGGGATGACAACGTCGGTCAGTCTTGTAAATATAACTAGTTAGAACAAAAAAACGTATGATTTATTGTAAACATCTTATTGGTGAGTTTGCTTCAGTTATCTCTTTACGAAATTACATCTGAGATTTTGGCAAAGTAAGTTACGGTGTTGTCACGTTCCATACGAACTGTTGTAGACGGCCGAAAAGAGAAATTTCTAAATTATTAATCCAGATCCCGTTTAAACTTTGTGGGGTAGTGAAGTGGTTCCTCGTGTGCAGTCAATCTATGCAGTAGGACAGATTACCCCTCAAACTGACACAGGACAACTAAATTCTCCAAGCTCCTCCCACGGACCCCACGCCCCACGCCCCATTCTCCTTCCTATTTGCCTATAAAACTAGTTTTATTGCTAGGTAGATAGACTTTGAGCAATATAACTAATTGTGACACAGATTCCCGCAGTACCCCATGACGGTCGAATGACTCGCATTATCTGAGATGAAACGTCAAAAGGTTTGAACAAAGTGCAAAAGTAGAGCTTCTACTGGTTAAAATAAATACACTTGATTTTGTCTCTCTTTCCTGCACTTTTGGAAAGGCAACATATTTTCGACATAATGGCTGCCGAAACTACTGTATTCTCTGATACAGTGACTCACAGAAATTTTCAAGAGAAATCTGATAATTCTTTTATTGAAAATGTTGAAGGCGGAAAAATCGATGGTTTCGGAGTAAAGAAACTACAAGGTTCTAATGAGTTGGCGCAAGCCAGAGTAACCTCACCTCCTAGGCCATTCAGTAGGCGACTTCTTCAACTCTACGGTATCGCCATTATCTGTTTTTTATGCTCGAGTATGATTGGATATGACAACAGCTTAATGGCTTCACTTGCGGTAATGACACCATTTCAAACTGAATTTGGTTCTGCAGTTGTCGGTGAAAAAGTTGGTATTATGACTGCTATGTTTCCCATTGGAGGTATTGCTGCAGTTCCTTTTCTTGGATTTGCTTCCGACAGGTATGGTCGTCGTTTTGGAATGTTTTTGGGTTGTTTGCTGGTAATTATCGGTACAATAGTTCAAGGAACCTCCAATCTGAGCCATTCATTAGGTCAATATATGGGTGGAAGATTTTTGGTTGGGTTTGGTGTTAGTTTTGCAGCATCAGCCGGACCTTCATATGCTGTGGAGATTTCTCATCCGGCTTACCGTGGTGTTATAACTGGTTGTTATAATTGTTGTTATGATGTCGGAGGAATCTTATGTGGTGGCACCACTCGTGGTTCAGTTGTTTTGACCACTAATAAGGCGTGGTTGATTCCAGTGTGGCTTCAGATGGTATTTCCTGGAATTGTTTGTCTGCTTGTACTGTTTTTACCTGAGTCGCCGAGATGGAATTATACAAATGGACATATGGATAGGGCCGTAAGCTTCTTGTCCAGATACCATGGTCAAGATGACCCGGAAAATCCTTATGTTAAGTTACAGCTAGCTGAATTCGAGGCAAATCTAGAGTTAGATGGAGGTGATAAGAGGTGGTGGGATTATCGTGCTCTTGTAAACACACGAGCTGCTCGGTATCGCTTAGGCGTCAATCTCGTATTTGTCTGCTTTGGTGAGTTATCCAGTGGAGGAATTTCGTACTTTGTGGGTGGTTTCTATAAGTCTGCTGGGATCACAGACCCAACCACAGTTTTGAATTTTTCGCTTGGAAGAACTTTTGTTTCCTTCACCTGTTCATATATGGGAGCTGCATTATCTGATATTGCGGGACGTCGTACGCTTATACTGTCGTGTCTTTTTGGTATGAGTTGTACGTGGGTTGGTATTGCAGCATGTACAGGTGTGTTTCAGAAAGCAGGTTCGTCTGTAGCTGCTAAACTTGGTATTGCGTTTTACTTTATGTTTTGCGCTATATATGCCTATGGTATTACACCTAATCAAGGTCTTTATGCAGTAGAGGTTTTATCTTATGAGCAACGTTTAAAGGGAATGGCTATATCTTTACTAGTTAAGAATGGAAGTGATCTAGTTAATTTTTTTGGCACTCCAGTTGCTATGGAAAGGATTGGATACAAAGCTTACATCATTTGGGCATGTTGGAATGCCTTTGAATTTGTGGTAGGTTATTTCTTCTTTGTTGAAACGAAAGGGTTCACGTTAGAAGAGTTAGATAAGGTCTTTGAGAGTGACAGCCCTCGAAAGGCTTCAACTATGAAAAGGACTGTGGTTGTTGATGTAGATGGACAGTTTGTTTCTGAGAAGGAATAGATCTCAAAAGATTGATTAAAGCTTTTGTGAAATTCTTTTATGACCAGCTGTTTATTAGCTATGTAGTATTTGAATATTAGTTCTTGTTTTGTCAAATTGATTTTCTGATAAGTGAAAAATCTCTTAAGTATCTACTTTGTAACATCTTTTCCTTTTAAATTTGTAACATAATTTCAAAAAAGATAGCCTAACGTCGCTCGTGCGGTATCGTACACCCTACCTTATCATACTTTTTTCGCATCTCTCCAAGCTATTTCTTCAATTGCAACGCAATGCGCCGTAAAAACCTAGAAGTTGCTGAGAAAGAAAGATTAGCCCTTGAAGCATTAGCTGGGATTAAATTAGGTAAATATAAATCAGGTTCTGAGGCTGCTCGTTGTTTGGACCACAGTGTACAGAAGACTGCGAGGACACCCATCACGCACTGATGCTCTTAAAAACAGCAGCTGTTGACGGAAGCCAAAGAAACAACAATTCTGAGATACATTAAAGTCCTTACTAAGTGTGGTTTTCTTCTAAGCTATCAAATATTGCGATCTGTAGCGCATGAAATAAAGGAATGTCGCGACACCCGATGAAAAATTCCAGAGACAGATCAATAAACACAATACAATTGGCCGAGATTGGTTCCACGCTTTATTCAGCGACATCCTCAAATTAAATCAGTTATTGGACGTCGAATAGAAGCAGTCAGGATGGATAGTGTCAAAAAAGACACGTTGAATGCGTGGTTTGACGCGTTTCAAGAGACAGTAAAGGAGTTCGATGTCGATATTTCGAACATCTACAACCTGGATGAGACAGGATTTTCTATAGGACCTTTGAAATCCACGATTTATTGTTGACTCGACTATCAGAACGCCCTGGCAGGCCCATCCTGGGCGTCAAGAATCGGCCACAGTCGTGGAATGCATTTGTGCAGATAGAACAAGTATCGAACATCGGATGGGTCAAAGAGCTGTAAACGATTTTAAAATGTTTACGGAAATTGCGGTCAAACCCTTCCAAGAAACGATCAGAGAGCAGAAAGTCGATTATACAAATATCTACTGCGTTCATGGACAAGATCTGCAGGCAGTGCCACGAGATTTTTATTATGTCACTTAATAGGAAATAATGTTTCTTAAGCTGACAGAAACGCCAAGATATGACTTGACCGTCGTAGCCGATCACGATAGTGATAGCTTCATCTGATTTGTCATGACCTTCAGATTAGAAATAAACGCTTCTCAATGGTCAAATCAACATTTGTTTATGATGCCGTTTTCTAGTTTGTAGTTTTTTTGTGTTGATAATATCAAAGACTCAAACAGTTGCAGGATGGACTTTATTATTTTCGTCTTTCCCACTGGTTTACTAAACTCAGAGATGTTTTCGGTGAAAAGCAAGCACTTTTCAAACAAGGCAGAGTTCAGGTATAAAGAAAGGGGGGATTCACCGAACGAATCAATTTATTTTAAAAGATCAGTCTTAGGTGATTCCATGGACGTCACAGCCAATTATCGAAGCTGCTAGCACCATAAACTCTAATATAAACATTGCAGGGATTCTGACTAATAGCCTGTAGCGCCCTCGTACCAAGGAACGGTATGAACGTTCGCGGCGTACGGTATATTGGTTTGACCATCAATAGTACAACTCATGGTGCCGGAATCATAATTGTCTAATACTAACAGCTGGTGTGGATTCTCACCTACCCACAAGTCACCGATAAACATCCCAGGAGTAGCTTCACCGGTGAGAAAGGCGTAACTTTGATATATACTCAACCTCAACTTCTCAGTAGATAGTGACGGAGGCACCCATATATGACCTCCAAACCAAAGTTGAGCACCGCTAGTCCATATTCAGTCGCATAGATCGTCGGTTGGGTTATCAGTGACTAAAGTGGCGAATCGACCTTCCCTCGGATCGGTAGAAGCAATTGTAAAGTACAGTGGTACAAACTCAGGTTCAGCCCTTTTAATCAAGTCAGCAACAAGAGCCTCGTCGACGAATCGTCTGACAAAATTTGTTGAAGAGGATTCAGTATCAGGTAGCGGTAGTAAAGTTTTGTTGATGAAGTCTAAATAAGTAGGATTTAGTGATACTGCATGGACAAGGTTGGTAGCTAAAAGTAGGAGAGTCGTAATTATAAGGTTGAAATTAGTCAACATGTCGAATAATTAATAGTATGATAGAAGTTATTAAAGAGATATAAAGAATGTAAAATTGATAAATGTATTTGAGGGAAGGTCAAGATTTTATATTTATATTGTGTAAAGGGAAGTAGTTGGTTAATTAAAAAATGGAAAGTATATATATGTGGTGAAGAAAAATGGAAGAAATTAGCGGTATATGGTTCGGGTAAAATGCAAGACAATTGCGGCCGTATTTGTTTGGGCGAGAATGAAATAGTAAATTTAATTAAGACAGGTTAGAGAACGCTAGATATCAATTAGGGTTTTTAAAGGTTTAGGACAAATGAATTCTTAGAGTCGCTAGGGCGGATGGGGTAAGGGTGTTCTTGGCAGGCAGAATAGGAGGTGTCTTAGATAAATTGAATGCGGGGTTTGGCAGCAATGTCTCAGAACGAGGGAATTGAGTGGATTTTGATTTAGTTTAGGTTTTGGAGTTTAGGATGTGTTGATAGGTAGGTGTGAGGAGTAGGTATAATAGAATTGAGTTGCAAAACAAAGAATATGGATTTTAGAAACAAGAGTCAGTAGAGTGGAAGGTGTAGGATGGTTTGGTTTAAGAGAGGGTTGGTGGGATTGGTTGGGAGGATGAATTGCAAATTTGGTTGGTGATTTTGAGAAATTAATTAGTATTAAAGGAAAAAGTTTTAACTAAAAATTTGACGTTTTTAATTTTCAGCGGTCGATCAGAAAATGGGTTAGGGCGAGTAGACATTAGGGACATTAGGGACATTAGGGAATGGGGTGGACGGCAAAGACTAAAGCTGAAGTCGCGGGAAACCTCGTAGAGTCGGGGGAATCATTGCATCGCTCGGGGCATCGCCTATCGTAGAGAAATTGGGTCGAAGATGTGGTGTTATTATTCTTGCAATAGTTTTCGATATCGGTGTCGTGATGCGGATGTTTCCTTCTTATCCGTCTTTCATGACTAGTCGAATTCTTAGCGGTATGGGGACGGGTGCAGCTAGTATGGTTGTTCTTCTATTCATCGGAGAAATGGCGCCAAAAGAGATTCGAGGTTGATTGCTGTCATGGTACGCGGTATTTCTGTACTTCGGAATCGTCAGCGCGTATTGGTTGATTGGTTGGTCTTTCTGATCGTTAATACCGTCGAAGCGACGAGTGCAAAGTCGGTTTTCGACTTGTTCCTGCGACGCTGACGATGATTGCGACTTACTTTCTGCCCTAATCGGTAGGATGGCTTGTCGAGAAGGGAAGAATTGAGGAAGGTCTTAAGGCAATCAGTTTTTGCGTCTTGCTTTTCCAACAGACTTCGAGTACACTACTATTTATTCACTTACTGTACCCTGGTTATTTTCCAGTCAATTGGAGTTAAAGGTCGGTCGACGGGTTTTTCCGCACCCGGACTGTATCGAATCATCAAAACTCTCGTCGCAGTCGTCCACCTTACCTGGTTTATCTAGCGCGTTGGACGAAAACGCATGCTTAGCTAAGGCTCAATCGGAATGGCTGTCTGTCTTTTGGGACTAGGTCTCCTTCTGCACTTTCACCCTCCAAACCCAGCAGCTACACATATAAGTCAAGCTTCGATCGGAATGGTCGCTTTGATCTTCTAACTCATCGTCGTCTTCTCTTCCTCGTGGGGACCGACTGGTTGGGTCTACATAAGTGAAATTTTTCCCAATCGAATCAGAGAATATTTTATACGTCTACGAATTGGATCGGAAATCTCCCTGTCTCAAAATTCGTGCCTGTAGCGATTGCAAATATCGGGCGGTGAATGTTTGTCATCTTTGTAGGCTTCAACATTATCAATCTTCTCTATGCTTTTTTTTTTCAACAAGTAGACAAAGGGTTTTAGTTTGGAAATGTTGGATGAGTAGTTTGGTGCGAGACGCATTGATATGAAGGAGTTGGATGACTTCTCGGATACCGGAAACGGACCACTTGAGGTTGAACAGGCTGAGGATGTTCGCGTTAGCGGAGATGCTCGTTCTAGATAGCGCTTTGTTAGTGTTGGTTATTGTTATATAATGCAGTGTTTTAGACCTTCTGTCAAGACGATTCATCGATTATTTTGTCAGAATTCAGTTCGAGCTGTTCTCCCCTCTCCTTCATGACGTTAAGTTTCTTCGTTCCGTTGTACTACAATCATAGGCCGTTTATGGCTTGTGGATCTTGCCGTATTCCGCTACCCGCATTTTACGCCCTTTGCTGGGAACGATTTTGGAGGAGGCAAGCCAGAAACCTTATCCTGGCTATGCAAACGCAAATATGATCCGAAACCCGCAAATTACCTTCGAAACGACGGAGAAGTTCCCGCCATCGGCGTCGATAGAGATTGTACATGCCAAATCTGGAGCTAGAGCAGATGTCCAAAGGCCATTTAATCAAAGTCAGCAAAATGACTTATCATTTTGATAGCAAAAACCTTGGTTTCTGGTTCGGAAAAGAAGTTGTTGTGTGGGTTATTTAGCTGCTTTGGGTCTTCCACATCTGGTTGCTTGAATGCAGTAAGTGAGCTTTTATCATGCCAATAGGAGCTTTCCTAGTTGTAAGTAGAAATTTATATTCTAACTACAATATTTTAAGTTGTCTCTGTTCCTTAAAGATTTTGAAATCTTATTTTTCAACTAACTTACTCCGATTGAATATGAAATTTAAGTAAATTTCAATTATTAAGGGAATTCATACAGTCGAAAATATTTAATTTTACCAGACAAATTGTGTTCGAATTGCAAGTCAATTTATATCGGAGATAAGGAGATCTCTCATCCATTGAGGCGCAGTGAACAATAGTGCACATCAGGGACCGCAGAATTATGCCAACTTGCTTTATCATTAGGATTCAAACCCATACGTACCCAAACATCCTTGAGCCAGTAAGCAGCCTGTTCCTTCGTGAAACAATCATGTAAGGTAATATAACCTTTCTCCATAAAGTGGTCATATTGATCCTGAGTAAGTGTACTGCAACCAGGCGCAAGATTAGACATTTTGAAATTATTACTATGAAGCAGACAGATTATTGAACAAAGGAAGGTCAACCTTTTATAGATAACATCATTTAGAACATCTGCAGCATCCCACGCACCTGAGCGGGGGGGACTAGACCTAGGTCAATTAACCGCCACGCTATGTACATAACCCTCCGGCCGCGACACAGATCCGGAGAGAGTATATTGTCTCATTCCGAGATGCGGGGATCAACTGGGACTACCACCACCTCAGTCAGCCGTTGCCTAATGGAACACGTTACGTAATGGAACAACATTTTTGAGTCCTCGTCTCATCTCTCTTATAACAACACCACAATGCGCCAAACTAACATAAAAGCTATTGGAAATGAAAAAGCAATAGTTGAGGCACTAGATGCAATTAAATTCGGGACTTACAAGAATGCGAGTGAGGCTTCACGCGCTCTAGATATCAGTAGTTTGTACAGAAGAGTCAAAGGCAACCCGTCGCGTTCCGTTAAGCAGCAATTGCTAACAGAAGTGGAAGAAAATACTTTAGTAAAGTATATTCAACAGCTTACTAGAATTGAATATCCGCTAACTTATGGTATGCTGCGAGAATTGGTGTTGGAAATAAAGAAAAATCACGGCGCGTTGGGAGCTTCACCAACTATATGTTCAATCAAGGAGATCAGAATTGGTCAAGATTGGATACCAGTGTTCATTAAACGTCATCCTCGAATTAAATCTGTCATTGGACGTCAAATTGAAGCCAATAGAATGTAAGGCATTAAAAAAGACACATTGAACGCTTATTTCGCTGAGATTGAAAGAACAATAAAGCATTTCAATATCGATAAATCAAACATTTACAACATGGATGAAACCGGATTTTCCATTGGAACGATGGAATCTACTCGAATATTTGTTGGTTCGACAGCGAGAACCCATTGGCAGGCTCATCCTGGTCGTCAGGACTGGGCAACCGTGGTTGAATGTATTTGTGCAGATGGCACGATGATCGATCCCGTTTGTCATTTTCAAAGGAGCAACCAACAACGGTCAGAAATATGCGCAAGGTCTGCCAGGTTGGACTTTTACATCGACCGAGAAGGGATGGACCAGCAACTATCATGGCTTAGAGTGGTTGACGTTAGTCTTCGATGCTAAGGCCAGAGATCGTGCCAATGGACGCGACTTCTGATATGTGACGGTCATGGCAGTCACGTAACTGGTGGATTTCTTACTTACTGCATGAAAAACGACATTCAGCTGATAGTGCTTCCGCCTCACGCTTAGACCAAAAACAATATAACAAAAATCCTGACAATAAACCCAAAGATACTTTTTTGTTTAAATAATGAGTGGGAAAGATTCGAACGTTCATAAAGTGCGAATCTTCTCTCTCTTGTATTAACTAATACTTATAAAAAATATCAGCAAATAAAGAGAAAGCAGCTTATTTCTTATTATTATTTACATTAGGAACTGTTTTTAAATATTATTATAATCCATTCAGGTTCAAAACTTGTGGACTTTATCTTCATCCAATTTTCTTTTTAAGGATGTCTCGCGTAAAGTCTCTGAGGATCCTGCTTAAATAATTAATATTTTTTGGTTAAAGTATATTTATTTTTTAAAATTTTAAATTTGATTTTGTATGCCCTTTCCATTTAATCAAAAAATTTTTAAATTTGATAATCGAATCGCATAAAATTCATTAAATAAAAATTTCAAAAATTTTAATCTATTTGAGGGCGTATTTAAATTAAATATTTTTTGAATGATTTGAATGTAAATGAAAAATAAATCGTCAATTTGCTACGAAGCTTAAACTAGTGAGAACTTTTGAAAAATAAAAAGTAAAAGAAATGCAAACATTAAACAGCCATCTGTAAACATTACCTAATAAAAGCCTCCAATATCTTGACAAAGATATTGAATATAATTAATATTATTAGGCTATGCCTATTCCTTACATAGTGGGGTTTCCACTATGTATTTGAAATTAATAGCGGATTTATAACATAAATAATATGCAATACATAAATAGAAATATTATTAATTAATAAACCTTTTTGTATTTTGGATTATGAGATAATCAGCATAGCTGATCATTGTATGAATTCTTATTTCTAAAAAATTCTTTACAAATGATTTAACATAAATCTTTCCAAATTTTACTTGTGGAGGGAACTTATACTATAAAACTTTTAAAAATTTTTGATCTTCTTCTTTGTATTTTCATACTCTGTATTCTTTTAAAATTTTTTAAAATTTTGTAAAAAATAAATCAAACTTCATATTCTTCAACCTCTTGATGTTGCGATTTTTGAGCCACTAAAAAATGCTTTGACACGTGCGTGCAACCATATCACTATGCTCAAGTGAGACGAATTCAGAAGAATGAATGGATACAAGCATATGCCCAGGCAAGGAGAGCAAGCTTGACGGAAAAAAATATCTGCTCAGGCTGGAGGGATGCTGGTTTAGTACCATTCGATCCTAAAAAGGCTCTTCGTTTTCTGTCACCTGAGCCGGCAGCTCGACAAGTTAACGAGCAAATGGCACCAACTACGCCTAAAAAGCAAATTTTTTCCAAGCATTCAGCTTGCTAGCTCTTCGCCAGAGCTTGCGCCATTACATCAAGCAAATTTGGCTTTGCAGGAAAGCGTTCAAATTTTAGCATCGCCGCAAAGTTGACTCAGGAGGTAATAGTCGATGAATTGCAAAATGCGGAAGAAGTCGCCTCTAGCAGCTCAAAAGCAAAACGTCAAAGGACTACCACTAACACTGTTGAAAGGCACGAAATTGAACTTAAAGATGTAAAAATGCCAACTGAATCGAATAATGATAAAATCAACGATTGTATTGTACTGGCTATCATATAATGTAATTTTGTTTAGACCATGCCTTGAAATTTTGTTCCATTACGTAACGTGTTCCATTAGGCAACGGCTGGCGTTACTCAAACCCGCCGAAATCGTGCGAACAGAACGCCTCGTCCCAGTCGTGCCTCATTGCCCATCCCATCAATCCATCCACATCCTGAGCCTCTATAAAACAAACTATTAAACGCCCATGGTGAAGTCATGCGCAATTGTGGGCGTGACCTAGCTGAGGTAAGCTCATGCTATGTTCTCTGCCTCGATGCGATCACAGCTACGGTTTCAATTTCTGGTTCTGACATACATTTAGCCAACCAGAATGGCAGGATGAATTAAGCTCTTTTTCCTCGCTTCCGTCAAAGAAAGAAAGGGAATCCATGTGGGACTCCAATCGGGTGGGACGCTTTGCAGATTGTGAGAGATTATGAAGCTTAAGCCTCCGTAAGCAACGGTTTTGGGCGCATCAATAATAAGCGGTGGGTTTGGCCGAGCCATACAATGGCTCTATCCGCAGCCTGAGGCAACTAAGCCCGAAAGGGCTATGAAACTTGGTACATGCGTAGTTGATTGGCTAGGACCCCTGCTGACATGCTGCTCTGTTCCGTGCACCCCCCACTTTACTGGGCTGCGTGCAAAAGTGGGGTGAAATTGAGTAACAATTACCACGCCACCAGAGGATGCCGCACATGCGTACGCAGATGTTATTTGGGATCGGAGATAAGACCGACTGTGGATGATTATTCATTATTCGGCTCGTAAATTAAGGCCAAGCAATTCCGTGTACGGAGATGGGATAATGCCTTACAAACATCTTGGATTATGCTTGTCCCAGGGATACTCACTCTAGCTATGGCTTAACACAGGGTGAGGTAGCTTGTATGCTAGTATAACAAGAGGAGCGGGACGATGTTGGAGAACCCACCCATTCTTGACGACAATTTCCGTCTCCTGGTGGCCTTGCGTTATCATTTCTCTTAAGTGGTGAGCGGTAATAGTGGGCTGTGAATTTCTTCAATGTTATGAGAAAATATATGCCAATGGGCTATTGCAGTTTGGATATCATGAGTCATGACTGTCTGCCTCCTCCAGTTCGGAGTACAGTCCAGAATACAGGTGATAATCACCGTTCGGCCAAGTAACTAGTATCAACACCCACAGCGGGAGATTTTTCAAACTACTAGAGAAGTACCTTATCATTTTCAATCCATGGTTTTCTAGCCAATCGAGTGCTACACTAAACTACAGATGCCATAGAAAGCTGCACGTGGGTGTCGCAATTTTATTCATCTCATTCTGTTCCGGATCAGAAGGATTCTGGAAACGTCTATAAAGGCCGAATCAATTTTCCGCCGGTTGTCTTCTTTTCCAACTTCTGTCTGCTACCGTCAAATAATCTTCTTGTTGATCATAAACAATGGCCCGCATCTTCCTTGTGTTGTTGTCTCTGGCCTGCGCCGTGGGCGTGGTCTCTGCAGTTGCACTCCCCGAGCCCAACGGCAAATCCAATCCAGCGCCTACCGAAAATGAACAACTCTGGAGCTTCATCAAGGACAAGGTAGGTTCCTGCTTCATTTCTCCTCTTATTATCCAGTTACTAACATTTCCCTTTCCCAGATCAAGACGGTCGTTGTTATTGTTGAGGAGAATCGCTCTTTTGACCATATGGTTGGTCAATTCGATTACTCTCCCGAGATTCAGGGCATTGCTAATATGGAGTTCTGTAACTCCTTGAACTTGTCTGACCCAAACTCTCCTCAAGTCTGCTCCCGGCCTATCGCTATGAATGTGCAGCCTGACAATCCCGAATACGAGACTACCGATGACATGTACGCAATCTATGGAACCTACACCCCCACTGCTGAGGAAATGCTGACACCAAAGATGAATGGTTTCGTCAGCCGTCAATATACCGCTTATGGAGTGGATGAGAACGTTGCTCGCGAGGCTATCGATGGATTTTCTACTGATCACGTTCCAATCCAATATGCTTTGGCCAAGGACAACGCTCTTGTCGACGAATGGTACGCGGCTGGTCCCATCACCACCAAGCCCAACCGTGCTTTCCTTGTTTCCGGAACCAGTCTCGGCCACGGAAGCAACGATGATGGCTTCTTCACCTACGACAACCTAGTCAAGGGTTTCAACAATACCAGCATCTTTGAAGTCCTTAGCAAGAATGACATTAGTTGGAACCACTACTACTGGGGAGAAGAGTCCGATGCCATGTACTACTACTGGGTCCAAACCAACGCCGCAGAGAAGATGATTCACGGATCTCAATTCTTTGCTGATGCCGAGAAGGGACAACTTCCTCAATTTGTGTACCTGGTAAGTGCAATACTCTTTTCATTGTTTGATATCTGACAACTTTACGCCTCTAGTACCCCGAGTGCTGCAGCTACGAGAGTTTCCATCCCCCGAGTCCAATTGACCGTGGTGAGGAATTCCTGCGTCAGGTGTACAATGCTCTCCGAAGCAGCCCTCAATGGGACGAGATTCTCTTTATCGTCACCTATGATGAGCACGGCGGCTTCGCTGACCACATGCCCATCAAGCCTGCTCCCGCGCCGGTAGGTTTTACGCTATCTTTTCACTGACGAAAACTAACGATTGGCCAAAATTAGGATAACTACACCTACACCAGCACTGCCGTGAACGGTCAAAATTTCACTTACGGGTTTAATACTACTGGTGTCCGTGTTCCAGCTTACCTCATTTCTCCTTGGATTGAAGCCCAGCAAGTCATTCACAACGGCGTCCAGCCCGAGTCTGACTCTGTCTTGACTCACACCTCCATCCTTGGTTTCTTGGCCAAGCTTTGGGAAATTCCCGAGCTCGTGCTCACTCGTCGTGTTGAGTGGTCCTCGACTTTTGAGAACGTGTTCTCAAAGCAGACTTATCAAGACAAGACCGCTTATATCCCTGCTCAAAGTTACGATTGGGGTAACCAACAAAACTTTTGGTCGCCTTACACGGGCCCCTTTTAAGCACTTACCATTTAGCCTTGTGAGTGCAAAGTACATCCCACCCCTGATCTGGTGTAGAGTAGGCGATATTCTATAGTGAAAGATACTGTAAAATACATCTTAGTTGGTTGATACCTTGCGTGAATGGTTCCTTATTATATTCATACCTCGCATAAGCCTGAAAGCGATGTGGAGGGAGATTGGAGCAACGCATGAAACTGTATCTACCTTAGGGATCTTGTTCCTTTAAATTCTAGGCTATCGAAGAGCTGTCGTAGAGCCTGTGTCGCCTTCTCAAAATCGGCTGGCTATTGCCCTTCTATTGCGAAGCCGAGCACTGAAATTGTCCGGTAACGGTGACCTCGCGGCAAGACTTGTGAACTGACTAATTTTGACTTTGCCATTTCCTCTGTTACGTTAACGTCAGTCGTGGCATAATCAGAATTATGGCATAATCATAGGAATTTTTTTACCCCTGACTCTTCTTAACTCAATAACACCACCATGGTACGCCGTAAA
>JAKTSW010000114.1:0-33516 GCA_030580435.1 Babjevia anomala
TGCAGCTGCCGCTGCTTGCGACTTACCACCTGGTGGCTTCAAGGACTGGTTGATTGCTCTGAGTAGGTGTTTTTCTAGGTGCATTTTTATGGTATTCGTATATGCTGTGGCTATGCGGTTGGCTTCGTATTGCATGACTTGCCGGGGTGACTTTAGTTGTATTTTGGAATAGTTGTAATTGTTCTCGAAGGATGCAAGGTGTCTTCTGATAGTCATTCGGTAATTATTAGTCAATGTCTCTGCGGACCCTTCCTTCGTCTTGCATTCCATTAATAAGAGAAGGCACTCCCGAAAGAAGTTACTGTTGACATATTTCCATGAATTGAGAGTGTCCGGTCCCTGTTCGAATCCATTGATGAGATGCTACTGCTGTCATCATCACTAGACAGGTATTCGTCCGCGTTCTGCTCTTGCTCAAGCTTTTGCAACAGAATGTCCTTTGCGAGAAAGTATCCAGCAGTAGTGATCTTGTGGATTCGTTCCACTAGATCATTAATACGTTCACAGTCTGAATCTGTGAACACATTATCTAGTCGACAGCAAATGGTAGTATAACCTTCAGAAAGTTTAAGCTCATGTTGGCTGATTTGGTGCTTCAAGACTGGGATTATCCAGTCCTCTATAGACCTCAGCATGCTGATTATTTGCAGATCTATTACGACACTTAGTTGATTTTGGAGTTGCAGGTGTAACAATGTTCATTTAACTGGCGATATTGAAGGTTTGATCTGTCAAACAGCGGATCAGAGGTCTAACTTGAGCGTATGCCTTCTTGAAGCGGGGTAAGGGTTGATGTCGCGTAGGCTAAATGCATTTCCGGCCAGGTCGTCATGTAGATTGCTCGCTAGAGTTTTGCCTTTGATGCTAGTAAGACCAAAGAGCGATACTTTACCCAGATCGAAAAGCGTCACCAATCTAGTCTCACAAACTCCATCTATTCAAGTGTCAATGCTAGATGCAGACTTAGAGGACTTTTCACGATCCTGGAGGAGTCCGATGATGAGAGAGAGGTTATCAGACGCAAGATAGATGGACGTAGAGTATGTAAGCAGTCCTCGCCTGTCCTTGGTCTTTGTCCAATTCGATCACCGTCATATAGAAAAGAATTTTGCTCAATCAACACCGATGGACTTGTTAGTCTGCATCAAGTGAAGCACCGAGTATCGATCCTTGTGAAGGCTCGCTTGCGAGAATGGAGAGTACGCGGTGCAACATGCATGATAGCGCGTCGACTATGAGTTCAAAATTTAGTAACCCATTTGTTTCGTCGAATTGAAATGCCCGATCAAACTGGTTGCTTGAGTTTGTAGTTTTTATTTTTTATGCATATTTCGAAATAAGGTCTTATTTCCAGAAACAATGGAGTTTTTGTTGGTGTAAATTGCCAAATCTTATATATAAAAAACTGGTAAACTATGGATTCACGTGATCACGCGCGTGGATTCGTGTCTAGATGAAATATTTTTCTCTTCGCGACGATATAGCCATATAGTAATTGTCAGAACTTCAATTTCTTTAAATATTCTTTGAAAATATAAAATTCAATTGAGAGATATGCTTATATTTAGTGTAAAATGACGCAGTTCTTGTTTCTCTATGTTTGCGACTTGTTTGCTGAACTTGAATCTCACAATGCGTTTTCAGACAGCCCTCTTCATCGTGACATAGTTGACAGCTGGGCTAATGCTTTTCGGAGTCAGCTCTTGTTTCCGAAGTCGGAATCGCTTAAATGCGTTCTAAGTTGCCTTTTTCCAGAGCTGAGAGCTGACAGAGTCTATTCTATGAAGGAATTGCGATTGTGCCAAGTATTAGTTCATTGTTTGGGAATCAAAGGGACTTACAGGGAATCCCTCCTTATGAAATGGGAAGAGGATGACAAATTAAATATCCCAGACCTATCTAGAACAGTGCTAGAAATAGTAAGAATGGCGGTAAGTAACTTCCTAGTACCTTATTTCCAAGGAAGACGCTGAAGACCAAGGAACATGACCAAATGCAACCTTCACAAGAAGTTACAGTGGAGGAAGTCGATGATGCACTGGATTGTTTAGCTGGCCTGTCAGATTTTTCATCTGATTCGCATCAAAATGTTTTTCTGAGTAAATCAAAACCCATGAAAACAAATATGCAAAGAAGGATCGAGATTTTGCAGCCTATCGTAACTAGATTACGCTCTCGAGAGTTAAAATGGCTGGTTCGAATTATTCTTAAAAATACGCTTCCTGTATTACTACCCATCAATTATACGATGGCATCCCTTCATTTTGCATTGCCTCTATTGTATATGTTCCAAAACGACATAAGAACTGCGGCACAAAACTTAATTGGAGGAACATGGGATTTTTTTCTTCCATTGGCAAGGCCAGGTCCAGAAAATCTTTCGAAGTATACGCAGATGGCGATAAAACTTCTTGAGCCAACCGTTGGAATACCTATTAAAATCCCGTTAGCTCATAAGGCGAGAGTATGCTATCCTCAAACTAGATTTGAAAACGAATACTGAAGAATTTAGAGTTTCAAGGAAGCAGAACAAGTTTGCAGTTCATCAAACACTTGGGCCGAGATCAAATATGATGGCGAGAGAGTGCAGGTCCATATTGATCTAGAAAAAGTTCAAGCCGCCCAATGGATAAAAATATACAGTAAGAGTGGACGAGACTCAACTTTAGATCGTAGAAACGCACACAGGTGCGATTGAGCTTTGCCTATGCCTTTTTTGTCTTGCCACTGTACTGATGAATAGGCAGCGCCATCAAACGATCTTTGGCTATCTCGAATCCTGGTAAGCGTAAATTTCGGTCCAAGCTTATAATAGAAGCTGAAATGGTCGTATTTGACGAGCAGGTAAGCCAAGTTAGTGTCGCATCCTTGGACTGTTTACTAATAAGGCGCGCAGAACGGGAAAATCGCAGAGTTCCATAGACTTCGTGACCACCTAACTCGATCTAACAAATATATTGGCAATATCAATAGTCCGCGAATGTACCACGAGCACCTGATGCTTGTGTATTTTGACGTCCTTATGATAGATAGTGAGAATCTTCTTACAAATTCATATGAATATCGCCGAAAACGATTGGAAGATGTCGTGGTTGAAATACCAGGAGTGTCTTGTGTAGCTCAGCGAATATTTGTTGACTTCGCTAGAGGAACAAGCATGTTAAATAACATTTTTGAGACAATAGTAGTCAAATCTGGTGAAGAAGGACTCGTGCTAAAGACAGCTTCAGCAAGTTACATCGCCAGCGCGATGGGGTACCAAAAGTGGGTAAAATTGAAAAGAGACTATATTTCCGGATATGGAGATACGGCAGATTTTGCAATTATTGGAGCTGGTTTGGAGCCTTCGCGGGCGAAGGAACGAGCGTGTATGTAAATATGAGGCAGATCCTGCGCTCAGACTGAATACCTTTTTTGGAAATACCTAACGAGTGTAGTAAAAGCAGGAACATATACCACCTTCTTTGCAGGATGCTTAACGAACAGGGAGGAAGTTGTTCGATTCGTGAGTTTGTTTTTACAAGAAAGGCTGCGACATGCTGACGTAGATAGCATGTTGTTCCACACTTTATTGTATTGTTCACAGTGTCCTTTGGTTTAGCGAAACCACAGTTAGATGTCCTTAACAACATAATCAGGATATCCGGCAAATGTTTTGATTCACACGTACGTATTTGTCATTTGAAGACAGGACAGAAATTAAAGTCATTAGAGGATGCAGGATATTCCAGAATATCACATAAGATTTGGAACAAATTTAGCTTGTAATATGAAAGTTTATTTTCCTCAACCTTTGGTTTTCGAATTGACAAGCGCTGGATTTGATAAACCTCCCGGATCAAACTTCTATATAATGAGATGGCCAAGAGTAACAAAATTGCATACCGATCGTGATTGGACCAGTGAAAATGTTGTTTCATATCAGGAACTGCAAATTATTGCTGAAGGTGCCGCGAGAGATAAGAACATGTATTCTGCTATCTTGAAGCCACCATCGAAGATCCTGCCTACACGAGCTGATGCAAACACGAGAATTATCGATCTAGACGGTCTCCTATCCCGGCCATTCTTAAATCGCGTTTCAGCAAAGCGAAACAGTTGTAGACGGGATCAACGACTCCATCTTGTCATGAAAGGTGGAATAAATACAAGGCAAATAATGCAAGATTTCACTCATTTGTTTCGCCAAAGTAGATGCATATACTGCTCTTTAATACTGAATAGACGTCATGGAATCATACAAAAAATATTAAGCATATTCAGAGCACTTGAGATTGAGACCGATTTAGAGACTTCGCTGGGATGCTGGCTACAAAATGACTTTTCATGTGTACCAGTAAAATTGAAGGACTCATCTAGACCTGTTGTCCTACTAGCAGACAGCAGACTGCGAACGCTGACTCTATCACAAATTAGAAATTTTCGCAAAGCATCCGACCATTCGTTCAATGATTTGATAGTCATTGACTGGAGACTAATAGAAGTTGTGTATGATATCATTGAAACGGACGATAAGCTGCATTCTTCATACAGTACTGTCAACCTCTCAAAATATGTTATTTACAGAGACTGAGAAAACAATGGAATAGAACTTCGAATAGCATGCTTGTTTGATGTAGCACTAATCGCAAAAGGATCAATCTTCATTTTCATCTTCGCTATTGTTTAGCGCATTCGTTAGCTCGTATTCGTCAACCAGCGGAAGAAATCTGAAGTCGATAAAGCTTTGTCTACCGTCTAAGCACTTATCAGATTATTTCTGCGAACAACCACTACAAGAAATTCAATCGAGAGACGTACCTCCCAATTCGCACATGGACTGTATGCTCATAATACCGTTCGAGTCGGCTCTCAAACTGATCTTGCTCGCAAGTTTGATTGCTTCTCTTATCTTATTAACCATTGCAAAAGGATATCTACGCTCATCAGTTGAAAACCCAAGAAAAATTTACAGAAATCATACTCACGCATGTTCAGAGGCTGCAGAAACTGAAAAAGTCTCCAAAATATTCCGGTCTTTTGGGAATATATACTCCACACTTGCTGTTTCTCCTCTGCATACAAACACCAGATGCGGAGGTGTGGGTGAGGATTTGATTACCAAGCTTTCGGATCCAGATGACTCCAGTTCCTTGAACGCGCTGTCCATATATTCAGCCTATTAGAACGTCAGAAATATCCAGTTAAGAAACACCAAATAGAGCATACTTTCATGATTATTTTCCGCACTAAGGAGTCCGTCGAAAGCATTATATCAGATCCTTCATTCTCATCTTCATAGGTCACAAGCTCGCAAGTGGTAGTCATTCCACCCTCATCAATCCTAGTGGTGACGTTAGAAAGCATTAGAAAAAGAGAGTCGAGCCGGAGGTAAATATTTATGCCTACATGAGAATAAAAGGGCCGCCCTCCTCAGTATATCTCATCTTGCAAACACTTGATCCGCCAATAAATCCCTTTGCAAGCACTTCTTCGGTATAAGTCCATGTACCGTTGCTTGAATTGAACTTCGATTGCTGCGGCATATCAGACATCGATCCAAAAATCTGCATGCACTCTACCAATGACGATAAAGATAGCGAGAACGAGATTTCCTGTTCGTTATCACTAGTTGATCTGCCATCTTCTTGCCGTCCCAGAGGCCGAAATACATAGGAAGAGAAAAGTGACCGAGTTAAAAACACATAAGCTGTTCTTGTTAGCATTCATAATGGCATTAACTATATGGAGCATACCGTTGCACGAATGAGCATTGTCAACAGATATCTTCAGTCCGTCGGATGATATATGGACCGAGGCGCGTGCTGAGACTGAAGACACAGCTCTTAACAGGCGGAATATATAGGTTATACAAGTGGTGACCGCATCAAAAATGTACTCCTCTTCGTCCATCTAGTTTACGCATCCAAATCGACGTTTGAAACGCGTATATAGAACACCGGACGATTTTCGTGCTTTAGGTAAGTTCATAGCCCGTTCGGTTGTTGGTAACTATCAGTAATGCTATATATGCACAATGGTGTATGCAGATATGCTCTATGTTTGGCACGGTCACTCAAGAAAACTTTTCTGCCCAACAGGGGCGCGCGCTTATAATCACCCCCTGAAAACACACGATATTCATCTCGAGAACTGAAAGTGCCCGCCACCAAATTTTTTCGTTTTTAATATCGACGAGACCAGTAGATTCTTATTCCATCTCACCATTTCCAGGTGCCGCTAATCCCTATATATATATATATATATATATATATATATCATTTAATATACGAACCCACAACTCAATTGACCTGATTTATCGGTAATGTCTGACGGAACTACTTTTTTCACCTATGAAGCCATCAAGGCCCACAACACGAAAGATGACCTCTGGATGGTGGTTCATGGAAAGGTTTACGACGTGACTAAATTTGTCGACGAGCATCCGTAAGATTGCCGTTCAACTAGCTGAGCGCATGCATTTTACGGTATTAGTGGCTAACTTTTTAATTACAGCGGTGGTGAGGAGGTTTTGGTTGATGCGGGTGGAGAAGATGCCACTGATTCATTTGAGGTGTGTGCAAACGTTGTTCAGCATTGCCAAGATCTGCTAAAGAAGAAACTAACATATTTTTCTGCGATATTCAGGATATTGGTCATTCCGATGAAGCAAGACAAATACTCGAGGAATTAATTATCGGAGAATTGGATAAATCGGTATGTTGAGATAAGCTTAGTCACTTTGTGACAGTGACCATCAAGATATGCTAATTTTTGTTATGAATATAGGAGTCACGCAAGAGTACAAAGGCTGAACCTTCGCTTTCTGTGCCCGCGAGTTCGACTGGTAATCCTTCGTCTTCCCCGTACGTTTTTGAGTCTCATTCCTCAACTTCCTTTGGATTTTGGCTAACAAGTTTTAGAAGCATGTCCACGATCATCGCTATCATCGTTATGGTTGCCGCGTTGATATATGCTTACAAGAACTACAGCTAAGTGTACTTGATGCAGTGCACGACAGACTTGTTAACATGTATAAACTGGACGAAAGAGAGAAAAGACACGGTAGATAATGGTCAGTAATCTAGATAGGATCGTAGATGTACCTCATGGAGTTATTACGTACTTTGTACTTCATTTTATTGCTTGCTCTTCAGACTAGTTTGTTTTAGAATAATCTTATGTCTGTATTATTTTGTTCCTGGTATGTCCCTATCTGACTATACTGGTACTTGTTATGTCGGTATCGTTGAATTCGTTGATCCTGACCAGATAATAACTTAATTTATAACGAAAATAGGAAGTGCTGACAATTCGTAAATGTCCTTCAGATGAGGCTATGCTTTGTAGACAATCGTAGAAAAGCATATCAACGCATCATCAGATCAATCGTGTTTTCCCAATTTATACTCCCAATTCACCAATTTAAACTGCTCCTTTTGTGCATCGACGCGTTTCGTCTCGGTATTACATCTAATATATGTCAAGTAAGTATTTTTCAGAGTTATTGAATGTGCGATCTTCTGCTAGAAGGATTTTCGAATGCGAAATTGCATACTGAAAAAAGATTTTCGGGCATTGTGTAGTGCGTGCAAACCTTTGACAAGTGATATGATGGCTTATCCATTAGTTCAAAACAGCGTTCAAATAGGCATATTCAAGTTTTCTGAGTAGCTAAAGCCTGCTTGATATGTTGAACTGTCAAAAGTTGTCGCATTCCGCCCGCATAAGAAGCATTTCTAACATTTTACGTCAAATTGCAGATATTCGCGACTTCCGTCAACTTATCCTTTCACCGGAAAAAAGCATATCTGACCACCCAAGTGCTAAAAGGGCTAACGTGGCTACATTTTCCGAGGGCGTGAGTGAAAGCGCAATCAAAGGTGAGGATAATCAAAGTTGACTATAACGACAATCAGCAGTACCGAAGAGCACCATCTCATCAACAAACATGAGCCGTCCGAGCAGCAGTCCGAAACGGAAAACTGAGTCGCAGCTGTTTCAAAAAGGTCTCCACAGTTCTGCACGGAAAAAGACAAAGTCCAACTTATTTGTGTTGAATTCAGATGAGGATTCGGAAGCAGATGACGTACCTTCGATGTCCACAGGCAAAATCGATAAGGGAAAGGCTAAAGAGCAAACATTGGAGCCCACAGAGGACGTGAATGAACAGAAACCTGGGGCTAAAGAAGCACCACAGGAATCAGTTTGCGAAGACGATGAGGAAGATGAAGATGAGTTTCCGGTAGAGGCTATAGTCGGGCACGACTTTGGCAAGGATGGGGTGAGATTGTCGTGATTTATTTCTTATGTGGATATTGCTCTGATAGCGATGCAGAGAACCTACTACTGTGTTAAGTGGCTCAATTACGATGATAAAGATAATACATGGGAGGAAGAGGAGAACTTGGCGTAAGTTGATTGAACTATTACAATCCCAAGGTAGTATAACTGACAAGTTTATTAGAGGTGCTAAGGAGATCCTCGAGGAGTATTTCAGGAAAATTGGCGGACGGCCAGTCAAAGATGGCAAACGCCGCAAACGCACTTCACAAGCGAGCAGATCCGGTTCTGCTATCGATATTGCGTCCGTCACCAAAAAGCGACGGACAAAGACAAGTAGCAAGCTAAATCGAGGAAAGGGAAAGGCCCGAGCATCAGATTCAATTTCTGCTGACGACAGTGACTCTGCTCCTGCTCTCTATCGTCGAGAAAATGAAGAAGAAGGCGACGGCTGGCAGCCAACAAGAGGCATTTGGGAAGATAAAATCTTGAAAATTGTTAGCATAGAGCAAAGAGATAAGGGAAACCTGATGTTCTACATCGACTGGAAGGACGGGCATAACTCTGTTGTCAACTCTGATGTTCTATATGCAAAAGCTCCTCTGCAGGCGCTGCGTTTTTACGAATCGCATATCCAGTTTGCACCCGCTGAGGATTAGCATGGCCTGGCCTATTGCTTTTCTATCATTAATGCTCCGAGTTTACGTGTACTTTAAATCTTGTAATATTAAAAGCACAATTTGCATTATCCCATTATCATAAATTACATCTTTCAAGGACAATTTTCACATCTTTGACAGTTTCCGGCCAACTCTAGTCAGCAAGTAATATATAAGGAGTTTATTCAAAGACTCTTATAGTCCAAAATAAACCGAGGCGAGTTTCTCGAAAGAGACGCGTAATGACGTTTGGGTTAGGGCCGGCAGTATCCATTGTTGTTGGCGAATCGAGGTTAGGTGTAGCATTTAAACGGACCCGCTTTTGGCTTTCGCAGTCATCTGTAGCGACAGATAAGCTGCTAAGTGAGAACATGAATAGGCCTAGATGGCATAAAGCTCCCCAACGTTGTTGACAGTACGAGCAGCCTGTGTTGCCATCTGATTTTCGTCGGTTTTTGCTTGTGGCCCCTGGTGTCTTTGCTAACTTATCTAAGCTAAACGCTGCGATTCCTTCTCTTCTCTTCCGTTATCTCTGACAACCACCTTTCTATTCCTCCATCCTTCCTCTCTTTTCCTTACTGTTTTACAAAGAGTAACCTTTGTCTACTTCATCTCATTATTCAGTCAAGTAGCAATGGATCAACATCTCATTTCCACTGTCAATCGCCTTCAGGTAATTGTTTATGTTTAGTTTTATTTTAGTAGAGTTGTGTGGTTCTGCTTTTTGAGCTGGAAGCGTCCTCAGCACTCCATCTCATCTCGAATCTTTTTATTTGGCATGCTTTCTGTTTTGCCCTGGTTTTTTCTTAACAAGCTTGGGCCGCTTGCTGTTTGCAAGACTTTAGAGTCTTTGAAAATAAACGAGCAATTGCAATCTTGACGAGGTGTTACGGTTTTCATAAATGAAATTGAATGAAGACGTTCAACGATATTCGAGTCGAATGCTGATGCCACTTTTGCTCACATTTTAATGGGGCAAGCGATTACGCAAGTAACACAAGTAACTAAGCGTGTTATAATAGAAAGATTAGAAATAGAGAGAGATAAAGCTGCAGCCTGGTAGACGTGCAAGAGAATCTGCTGAAGAAGAGTTTGGGACTTAAATTCTGACATGTTTTAGGATGCTTTTGCTACCCTTGGACCCACTTCTAATCCTATTGATTTGCCCCAGATCACTGTTGTCGGTTCGCAGTCAAGTGGAAAGTCGTCCGTATTAGAGAACATTGTAGGACGAGACTTTTTACCTCGAGGTAAACTTTTATGCAATTCTATTTTTATATTTTCTTTCTGTTTTTGTATTTTCTCTAGCTTTTGTTAGATGTATTCTGACTTTGACCAGGAACTGGTATCGTTACTCGACGACCTTTGGTAAATTAAAATTTTCTAGTCGTGGCTTTGCACGATTGTGTTATATATTTACAATGATATAGGTTCTTCAGCTCATCAACAGGCCCAAGAAGGAGGAAAAAACCAACGGTACAACCAATGGTTCCTCAGACGAATCAGGCGAATGGGGTGAATTCCTTCACTTGCCCGGTCAGAAATTCACCGATTTTAATAAGATTCGTGAGGAGATCGTCCGCGAAACCGACGCCAAGACTGGTAACAAAGGAATATCTGCAAACCCTATAAATTTGCGAATTTTCTCACCTAATGTTCTCACTCTCACCCTGGTCGATCTTCCAGGTCTTACAAAGGTACCAGTTGGAGATCAGCCCAAGGATATTGAGCGTCAGATCAAAGAGATGGTTCTTAAGTATATTACGAAGCCTAACGCTATCATCTTAGCTGTTACTGCTGCCAATACCGATTTGGCGAACTCGGACGGCCTTAAGCTGGCTCGAGAAGTTGACATCGAGGGAACAAGAACCATTGGTGTTTTGACAAAGGTGGATTTGATGGACCAAGGTACCGATGTTGTTGATATTTTGGCTGGCCGTGTCATACCTTTGAGACTAGGATATGTTCCCGTCATCAACAGAGGCCAACGTGATATTGAACAGAACAAAGCGATTTCATCTGCTTTAGAACACGAACGTGATTACTTTGAAAATCATCCTTCATACCGCGCGAAGGCTCAATACTGCGGTACCCCTTTCTTAGCTCGAAAGCTAAACATGATTCTTATGCATCATATCAAGGCTACTTTGCCGGATATCAAAGCCCGAATTCAAAGTACATTGGGAAAATATCAGATAGAATTGGCTCAATTAGGAGATAGTTCGCTTGGAACCCCCTCCAACATCATCTTAAATGTCATTACAGAATTTTGCAATGAATATCGTACAATATTAGATGGTAATAGCCAGGAGCTGTCTAGTTTGGAACTGTCTGGTGGTGCTCGTATCAGTTTTGTATTCCATGAGTTGTACTCTAATGGAATCAAGGCTGTCGATCCGTTTGACCAGGTCAAGGATGTTGATATTCGAACCATCTTGTACAATTCTTCCGGATCTTCGCCTGCCTTGTTTGTTGGAACAACTGCTTTTGAGGTCATTATCAAGCAGCAAATTCGCCGATTCGAGGACCCCAGTTTGAGGTGTGTTAGTCTTGTATACGACGAACTTGTTCGTATTCTGTCACAGATCTTGCAGAAGCCTGTCTTCAAACGTTACCCGTTTCTCAAGGATAAGCTTTTGCAGGTCGTCATTGGATTTTTTAAGCAATCTTTGCTTCCAACCAACAAGTTGGTCCTTGATCTTGTCTCTATGGAGTCGTCTTACATCAACACTGGTCATCCTGACTTCTTAAATGGACATCGTGCTATGGCTATTGTCAATGAGAAGATGATGGCCCAGAAACCTGTCCAGGTTGATCCGAAGACTGGCAAGCCACTGCCACAAGTTCAGAAGGATAATCTTCAACCTGTTCCAATTGGAATGAATAACGGTGACGATCAAAATGGCGGTTTCTTTAATAGTTTCTTTGCTACCAAGAATAAGAAGAAAATGGCTGCTATGGAAGCTCCTCCTGCTGTTTTGAAAGCATCTGGTGTTTTATCTGAACGAGAAGCTGCTGAGACTGAAGTTATAAAGCTTTTGATTCAATCATACTTCAATATTGTCAAGCGTTCCATGATTGATATGGTTCCTAAAGCTATCATGTTGAACTTGGTAATGCATTCGAAGGATGAGATGCAGCGGGAACTACTTGAGAAGTTATATAGAAGCGACTCTCTGGAAGAATTATTACGTGAAAACGATTCTACCGTTAATAGAAGAAAAGAAGTTCAGAAGATGGTTGACAGTCTGCAAACAGCTAGCGAGATAGTTGCAGGAGTTAACTAGATGGTACGCGCGTCGCGGTCAACATCTTAATTTTACATGAATCTAATTCAATAATCAAATATGATATTTGAACAAGAATGCAATTCTCATACTCTATTGCTGAAGAGGAGGCCCCTATTCTAACTTCTTGAATTGTTAGAATGGCGATGAGAATTTGAATACTACAGTGAAGGAGCGAATTGGAGATACGAGTTTTTGGGTAAGATTCCGTGTTATATGCGGTTGTTATAAATGACTTCAAGTTGTCGTGGTGAGACAGTTTCTTATAAATATATATGTTTTCTTTGCCTGAGCCATTTAGAATTTTCATCTCTAGTATCATTCATACTATTATTTTTATTGTTTCACTCGTTTAGTTCGTATGATATTTAAAATTGATGTTTTCACTGTTAGTAGTTGTTTATATACGTTATTCTTGTCGTAATAATACGTTTACCTCCGATTAATTCGATACAACAGTTCACGTCAGGCGTTTAAGTCTGTTTTTGGGAATTGCAGTAAATCTTGATATTTTTGCTAAATAACAAACTTAAAAGAGTTTAGATTATATTTTTATGTTAATTTATGATAAGGATAACGTTCATAGATCGTAGATCTTGCAGACCTTGCCCACCGTTTATCACGTAGAGTATCACTTTACAGAGCTAGCTAAAGGCAAACAATGTTTTTATAAATCCGACTATGAACGAGTTAACACAAGCCGTCTTTCCACAAGTGATCTGCCAGAAACATTTGTCTCCTATCTCACAACCAAGATCCCATCCCAATAGCAAAAAACATATTGCAAATACCAAACATCATATCCAATTTCCCATGCGAAAGATCTTCAAAGAAGTGAGAATGCATTAACAACTTAGATCGGCTTTCCGAATAGCATTTCTGAAAGCTGATGAGTTCAGGGTTATCAAGATGAGAAATTGTAGCAGATAATATCAAATGTAGGCCAATAAAGCACTAATGAGATGAAATGATAAGTTAATCATCTGCTATGTGCTAGTCTGTCAAAAAATCATGCCGAACATTTACAAATGCAGATTGACCCCCTTTATCCTTGGCGAGCTCTCGCATCAGTATTGTACTATGTTGTATGAGTCTTTCTAGAGGTGCAACAGAACTTCGTCCTAGCGACACAAGAATTGCAGAATTCAGCTGCTCAGAGACCGGCTCTCGGCCAGCCTCATCTAGCAGGTAGGCTACGACAGATTTTCGTGGGTCAGGATACGCTAAAAGTGAGAATATCTCCTTCAATGACGACTGTATGCTTGGATCGGGCTCTGATCGATACATCTCATGAAGCTGTTGTCCATATTCAATAGCTTCAGCAAGAAGATCTTGTTGCGATTGCACTACGGTCATGACAGTGCTTGTGGTCATGACAGCAGAGTCCGTCATCTCTTCATCTTCATCGTCGGATAATGAAGATAATGAGGTCGTTGACATCGAGACATCATTATCGAACGGGTGCGTACCTGCAGCAGCACAGGAGCGCATCATCTCAATAAACTTCCGGCATCTTAGCTTGAAAACTATGGCTGAGTTAGATTCCAAAACAGCGGGATAAAATGTCGATGTCAACTTTAGAGCATGATCAATATCGCCCCTAAGAATGGCGATTCTTATACGTTGTCTCTGCAAAGCTTCATTATCTTCCGAAAAGGCATTTACCAATACCTTTTTGTTGTTATTATTTGTGGAACTTGCAGTATCAAAATCCGTAGTTTCACGCTGTATATCTTTCAGAAACTCATGTGCGGATCCCACAAAACCGTCATGTGTGAGATAAGACATGATCAGCTTGTGGATAACATCTGTAATGGCAGAATCGCCAGATCCAGAAAGTCCAAGGTTGTCAATCGACAGTGGAAATGAGTTTATTTGCTTGTAAGATTTGGCCTTCTCTTCTCTCATGTAGCTGTCAATATCAAATACAAAAGGAGCGCGTCCGAAATTGACTTTGACACATTCACCAATTTTCTTCATCCCGACAGCAGGGTATAGTTCTCCCTTAAGATCCCGGAATGCGATACCCAATGAGATACCGTTCTTGGTGTAGAATGCGGTACCATTTCTGAAGTTTACACCGCACCCAATTATGTCGTTCGTAGAGAACTGAGGGCCATACGGTGTTCCACCATTTTGACCAGCAAATGAATTTCCATCGTCCCCATGGTATCCCCAAGAGTCTTGCACCCAGCCTGGCATTTTGTTGAGCGCAACTTTGGGACCACAAAATCCGATGCCAATAAATCTTCAAGTTGGTGAGTAATCATTAGATCCTGTCATATGTAAAATGCAAAGTGGCCTACCCGTCTTTTCCCGAAAGAATCTCAACCTCGAAGTAAAATAGACCGCATTGCAACGGAATCGGGTTATTTGCTCGGACTGCAGCGGTATCTTGCTCTCCATTTTTAGCTGTAGGACCTGAAATCAGCGACAAAATCCTGATAAAGTATAATAGTTAAGATAACCGCCTTGAGAAGCAACAGACTTACCTGCAAACTTCACACCTAGCATGTCACTAGACAACTCCATCTGCTTTGGCATATCTACTGAGCTCCATCGAGACGGAAGTAGGCCAACATCAGCCAAAGGTCGAGCCGTTTCCGGGGGAGATGGTACAGCGCCGGAAAGAGAAGAATTGAGAGTATAAGTCATATTTGAATCTTGTAAACTCTCGAGTGCGTCTAGAGACTGTGACTGCGGATATAGTGACGACATCGAATTTTCTGATGGAAGAGCCTTCGCAGACTGTATAGGGGAGGGATCAGTCTCCTTAGACTGGTGAGCCTGCGAAGAACTCAGAAGATCGGCATAGCAAGTACACAAGAGATAGTCGGGTATAAACAGATCGTCTGCGACCATCGAGACTGATGGCATCGACGTATTTGCCATTACTATATCTACTACACAAAGAAGACCAAGGGAGTTGATATCAAATACTAAGAATTTGTTGTAGAGCAACGAAGAGAGCAGAGTACTCGAAGGTTGCGCAGACGCAGTGTGCTGAAAGGGACTCAGTCACTGTGACAGCACCATCCGACTGACCTTTTCTCATCAAATTCTGCAAGATATCGGTCTCCCTTCCATTTTGGTTTTGGACGATGAGACGAGGAACTCACATGGTGCGCATAGCTGTTTTCTAAGCTTCTCTCTCATGTTTCTACAAACCAATATCGTATCTATCAAACCTGTTTGAATTATTGAGATTTTAAGACTCAAAGGGTCACCTCTTTCTATTGTGTATCTGCACATTCAGATGGCTTCTACGACCCCCCCACGCCAATCCAGATCAGTTATACTCAAACTAAATCCTTCCTTACTATTACAACAAGAGCAAGCAATGACGGCGGCGGACTCATCTCGTAACTCTAGTCCTTTTCTTTATCCGATATCTTCGTCGCCGATAGCGCCAGCGCCTATTCCTCCTCCTGCTCTGTCATCGGACTTTCTTGCAAAACGGAAGTTCGATGCTACGTCCTCAGCTTCAACGTCTAAAAATATAAAGCGTCCGAGGTATTTCTTTCTGAATAGCTATTAGCCACTCAATATACGAAAAATACTATTTTTTTTTGCGATTAGTTGAAAGACTTTACTCGGATTGTTGATTGACTTTTGTAGATTGGAGTCGTCACCTGCTCCGTCACTGACAGATTCACCGTCTCGTCCTTCATCAACTGCTCCACTGGATTTATTTAACGGTATTTCAACACCACTAATAAATGGTGGGATCAGTCACCATGCTCCACACGCTAAACTGGGCCCAAAGGCGAATCAAGGCTCGATAAATGCGCAGTTGCGTGCTTTGGATAGATCAGGTAAACTATGCAGAAGGTGGACCAAGATTCCGCTATCCATGAAAAGCTTTACAGGATATGAATGGTCACTAAACACATGGTACGGTGGGGCTAAGGAAGAAACATTGTCAGAAGATCCCGTTGCGACGACTCTCGACGATAAGGCGAACGTTACCGTAAGGCAAAGCTTACCTGCGCCGCCGTCGGCTCCTCCCTTAACTATAACAATTCCATCATTAACATCTCTTGAAGCGTCAAGGGGAGACAAAGATGAGCTTGAATCAACCAGAAAATATCCTGCGAGTCTACTCAAATTATCAGTTGATGAAGTGGAGACCGACGTGTAGTTGCGTAGTCTTATCATTTGGCAGTTCCTGTATATTCTTTGGCTCCCGCTACTTCAATCTCTTCTCTGTAATTGGTTCAAAGCGGTTTCTTTTATTTTTCTTTTATTTCTGTCCTTGCGTGTCGCGTCGTCGTTATATTAAAAGAATTTCGGTGCACCGTTGTTCTTTTTGGTTGTATCATAGAAGGTTAATGAGAAAAAGGAAGTTTTAGACCAATCACGTCATGAAAGTGCTGCTATTCTTTACATAATAAATATGCACAATTAGGATATATTAGTTATAATCAAGGACAATAATCGGTACAGAAGCAACAGTGCTTCAAAATGACAAGATAGCGTACGGAGGAAACTAACAAACAAAACGATGCACTACTGACGTAAAAATCGCCCTGTAAAGCAAAAACAAAAGATATAACAGATAGAAATCACGATGGATTAAATAACGCGCAGAAAAAGAATACAGGAATCATACTTAAAATATAGTATAACGATATAAAGAAAACCAACTAACTAAGACAAAATGCGAAATAGTCAAATCTTTAATCAAACTGCTGCCTTGGCTTGATTGTGAATACCTTCAACCATGAACCGCTAACTGTTTTCGTTATTTATTGACCTTGCTGTCTTGAGTGTATCACGACTCTACTCCTACTTGATGCTGACACCTCTACTTCTACCATTCGCCAAGCGATAACGCCGTTACTTCAGGGGTGGTCTCGGATTCGTATTAGTCGCTGATCTCATCGATCTCTTTATAGCGCTTCATAAGCAGCCGCTTATATTCCCCAGGGTTTTTACCCCATAGTTCAGCTGCCCTACACCCATGTTAATGATAGCTCTTTCATTTCTGTTAAAGAACATCGAAGACAACATACTGCGCATTCAAGGGAGAAGCATTGTTAGGCTCCCCCAAGAGCGATTGCAAACTAAGCAAAATCGTTTGAACGTTGTAAACAGCTGACCATTTTTCCTAAATTCATGTCAGAACGTCAAAACTTAATAGTGTATGTTAATTCGCAGAAGACAACCTTAAGGATATCCAAACATATCACACCAGACATATCGATGTTAGGATGCCACATCGGCGATATGAACTTTATTGTCGGAGCGCTATAAGGATAATTCGTTGGAAAAGACATGGAGATCTTGAAAGATAATCCTTCGTAATACTAGTAATCCCACGGATTAGTTTTAGTAGATAGGACGGCTACGAAGTACATACAGTCCCCTCCGGTCCATCTATCGTACCAGTCCACTGGCATAGATTCGAATCAGATACAGGAAATGCACTTATTCCAGGAGGGCTGGACATCTAAATTATTTATACCTTGTTAGCGATAACTTGTCACAAATCCGACTAAAAATCAACTTCAAAGGATGATAGCCAAATACAGCCTCGCAACTGATTCTATTGTAAAATCTCGGAGCATAACAAGATCCATTAATAAAAACCGAGTAAGTACCATAAGTTGCATAAGCTCATTTTGTAGTCGTTTGGTCACAGAGAGTGTATCAGGTACCGTTGCCGAGTTTTCATGGAATTTTCCGGCAGAAAAAGAAGTAGGTGCAGCACTTTGAGAGTCCATTATTATTCAGGCGTCAGATCTAGCGTATACTATGTAATATTTCGACGCTATTAATGTAAAAGAAAGGAGCGAGCAAACAAGACTTCGATGGACTATTTTTTTCTTGAATATCGGTTTATTTAGGTGTTTTGTTTGTTTTCGCGCTGCGTGATTTAACTAAGGGCTTGTGACTACTAAAATTCCGCTCAGATATGTATTTGGTTTTTCGTAAGGCTTCAAACAAGAAAAATAAGCCTTTCAGACAGAAATATATAGATTTAAACGAGAGACGACGATAATAAAGGCAATACTAGGAAAAACAAGGAAATTTCAAATCGGAGTAGGGATTATTGAATACGGTGAGATGCTGCGGGCCGCAATGCGAAGGTCGTTTGGGAAAAACAAACGTTAAGGGGGGACAATACGCGTCTCTATGGCAACCCGGTTTAGCTCGGCTGCCATGTCAACATGATGGAGCATAATTCTCTTCGTCCCAATGTAACCACGACACGCACCGCGCCGACTTCGCATTTGCTGGATTTCAGCCACTAGCATTGCTTGTCCATGCAAGATTGATTTTGATTTAATAAACCGGTGGTAATGGATTGTGCATTACCAAAAACAGACTTTCATGTTGGTCATGTTATTGGTCGTGGAGCTTTTGCTGTGTAAGCGTCCTCATTCACGTTTGATAAAAACAAGGCTGACTAGATTTCGAAGTGTTCACCTCTGCTTCAAACCTCATCGTGCAAGCGAGGTATTTGCTACTAAATTTATTCATCGGAAAGCCGTGCACAAACTGGGGCCTCAAGCAATAGAAAAAGAGATTGCACTGCATAGACATTGCTCGCCTCATCCCAACATCGTCGCATTCCTGGGTACTGCCTGCAGCGAAAACTGGTTTTGGATTAAGATGGAGGCTGCTCAGGGAGGTGACTTGTTTGACAAAATAGAACCAGACGTTGGTGTGCATGAGGATATTGCACAATTGTACTTTCAGCAATTGGTTAGTGCCGTAGAGTTTGTTCACTCAAAAGGTGTCGCACATCGAGGTTTGTCGCAGCAATTTAGTCACGAAGTTGAAGGCTAGAGGTTGTGCTTATACTTACATATAGAGACATATAGACATAAAGCCTGAAAACGTTTTACTTGATATAGATGGTAATCTCAAGCTTTCGGATTTTGGACTGGCATCATTATATGTACACAATAATAAACGAAGACTATGCAGAACGGTGTGTGGTAGTATGCCATACGTATCACCCGAAATTGTTCGAGGAGATGCATATTTTGCAGATGCTGCAGATATATGGTCTTGCGGAATCCTGCTTTTCGTGTTATTATGCGGATGTACGCCCTGGGACTGCGCTCACAAGGACGATCCTGACTTTCATGACTACGTCATGGCCAATGGAAAGCTTCGTGCTTATCCTTGGGATCGCATATCTGCAGATGCTCAATGTAAGCTGCTTTTGTCGAATTTACTCTATAGTTCTATACAGACAGTCCTTTTTGTTGACTCGGCTTTAGCTATGATAAGAGGCCTGATCAAACTTGATCCTCAAAAAAGATATCCGCTTCAGAATGTTCGTAAGCACCCCTGGTTCACAAAGTAAGTCAGTTCCTTGTTTGTTCTGCTGTCTTAGTACCAACTAGTCGCAGGCCGAATTCTTTGATATCCGGAGACGGAACCTGTGCTGATCCGCTTCAGCTCGCGGAACGATTAATTCTGAAAATGCGCATTACGCTTCCTGAGAAGAAGGTCGCCAGTTCTCAACCGACCGAGCTCTTTTGGAACCAGATTAATTCCGATTCCCGTTTCATTGGCAACTCACAGCCGACCAACTTAATGTCAGATGATCTTCACAAACGATATGATAGTACTAGGTATGCACAAACACAGCAGTCGTGTTCGAATCTTTTTGAATCAGATATTACTCTGCTACAGTTCTCGCAGTCAGAACGAAATGCTCTTCCAGAATCTTACACTCAAAGAGCTAGGAGATTTAATGACATTTGTCCAACAGGCCATCTGACAAAGTTTTACTCGACCGTGACGATGGGACCACTAATATCGCTTCTGTCTGCCTCTTTGCATCGGCTTGCAATAGATATGCCAATAGATGACGAGATTTTTAAAATATCAAAAAGACAGAGAATAAAGATTCGAGGATTGGACAGACGAAAATGCTCTCTTCAAGGACTTTTAATATGCGAAGACAGAGATGATGGACTTATCGAAGTCGATTTTCAAAAAATTAAAGGAGACCCATTAGAATGGCGACTGTTATTTCGAAAGATGGTAGTACTATGTCACGAAGTTGTTTACACCGAAGAAGCATAGATTGTATATCAAAATGAGCGGGTGACAAGACGGACCCTACTGCAAAAAGAACGTAAATAACTTTACATTTTTGAATATTATCGTGATTCGATAGAAAAAGTTCTTTATGGAAATAATTTATATCCTGTCTTTGAATAGCTTAAGATCATTGATACATAATTTTTGCCCAACTACTACTGGAATCATCTATCGAATAATTTGACTTGACTTCAAAAGCATTGTATAGAAGTACAAATTATAGCAGTTCATGCAACAAGGCCGTTCCCTATTTAATCAACGCACCGCCTTCATAACGCCAAATTTTCAAACTAGCACCAAATAGCAAAACTGAGAATACAGCAAGCCTAGTACAGATTAAATAGCACATCATATTTAATTGACAAATAAACGACAGAAAGAATGCAAATAAGACAAGATAACCGTATAAATGAGCTACTTACACAATGGTCTAATAAACCGAAAAAAATTATGAACCTAAGATGTCACGAACGAATTAAAGATAAATCGATGTCATACCCATAGAAGGGAAAGTAGCAGAACAGTGTAAAGGAAAACTGCTACTTCTCCCAGCACCGTCAAAGCCTCTTACAAAACCACCCACAAAAAAAAAATCTCGTATATACTAGAACATGATTTACAACGAGAATCGGCGTAATATATATATATTCTACATGGACACCAATTTCTTCTTCATACTCTTGGACCAACGCAGACCACAAGCGTTGCAAAGTCTATAGAATTTAGCATGTTTAAAGTTTCACAACGGCAGCGTCAATGGTATATCAGACATCAAACTTACGTTTTAGGTCCCTGTGGACCTTTGCGCCATTCAGGACTATCCAAAGTACCACACTCTTTGCAAACATATTCCTCCGACAGCTTTAACTTTTTCTGCGCTTTTGAACTGTCATATCCGCTGTTTGGGTTCATTGATACTGATTGAGCCGGACCAGCCGGACTCGAAAGCTTTATATTGCTGATCTGCGGCTTGTTAACCAAGAATTCGTTCATCCCAAATATTGATGTCTGAGGCGACTGCGTCTGCGGCTCTCCTCGCATGTCAAGCCTTAGTTCATTGGAATCTGCAAGTGAGAACTGCGGAGTCATCCCGCGCGGAGCAGTCGTGGGAGCAGCATTGTAAAATTGGTCAGAATTAGTAGAAGCATACGGGAACTGCTGAGAAACAACCGGTTGCTGAGCATTCCAAACTATTTGCTGCGCGATTTGATTATTCATTGGCATGCTTGGCGAGTGTTGCTGAGAAACGTAATGAGGAGAAGCTTGAGATTGTCTTTTCAATCGTCCAAGCATCTGTTTAAGCCGAATATTTTCCATCTTTTGCTCTAAAAAGAGATCCTGCAATCCTGAGTTTTTTGTATTATACGGACGCGCAGTCACGAATATACCCTTGCAAATATCTGGCTCTAAAGGTATTGACTGCGCACCCATATTTGATGGATCAATAAATGACGATGACGACGAACCTCCTGGAGTAGAAAGGGCTCTAGGATGTCTAAAGTGAGGCGCTCCTACAAGTTCCAAAAGAACGTCAAATCCACCTTTATGACGCAGCCGACAATACATTGAAAATTTGGTTCTGGAGGCGATTGATTCATTTAACTCACGAATGAAAAAGTCAGCATCGTCTTTGAATACATACTCGGTGATAAAGCTGCCTGTTATTTCATTTTGTGCATATCCCAGGACACTTTCAACAGAAGGAGTCGTGTATATAATTTTACCGCGTGGCGAAAGAACATAAATCACATCTGTTACCTCCTGTGCAATCTTCTGCACCCAGCTCGATCGTTTAGTGAAATCGTTAAGCATTGTATCATCGGAGTGCTGATGTTGATGTTGTTTCTTTTTCTGCATTTGTTGCTGCTGAGAATCGGATTGAGGACTTTTCTGCATATTAGTCTCCGAATCCATCGAGTTGAGATTCTGAATCTTGTAATTTTGTGTAGACCACTTATTTGGAAACTCTGTAATAACGTCATTACCATTAACACTATTTTCAAGCTCTTGTAGAGACGCATCCGCAGGACTGTAATTTTCATCAATGTAAAACATATCCACAGCACCGGCATCTGAAACATCAAATTCGGAAAAGGTTCGAAGAGTATCGACCGATTCTGATGGATTCCAAATATATGATTGAGAATGTGATGTCAAATTAGAACCTATTCCAGTTGCGGTAGGGCCTACGGCCGTCGAGGCATCGAAACCAGTTGTAGGGAAAAGAAGAGTATCTTGCTGAAAACCGTCATCCGATACTGCTCCAGAGATTGGGCTTATTTGACCATCAATAGCAGACGTCGCGCCGGGGGAAGCGTATGAAACCATATTGTCAAGAAATTAGTCGCTATTACAGGAGAGAATAGCAGGAACCACCTCGGTTTGGTGTGAGTCGCGTGAAAAAGCGGAATTAGGAGAGATAAAGGGAGAAGAACTAATAGACTGTCGATATACCTCTTCTTTGCTGGAATAATCCAGCATTCACGGAGCGTATCGGTCTAATCTTCAGAAATATTCGTTCTATTGGAACGAAGACGTCGAAGACAGCAATCGATACGACTGCCTGAACAAAAAACACGCGCAAGAGCGTGAAGAGAAATTGAAAATTAAAATCTTCAGCAGAGTTCAATTTGAAACTGTTCTATATCGAAAGGGTATTTTTGCAACAGAAAGGACCTGAACTGGCAAGATATCTTATCTGGTTTTTTGACAACCGATGGAAAATTCTAGTTGGGAGAAGTCGTGTCTAACACCAAATCGCAATTGATCGGCTATATCGAAGTCGAAATATTGCAATATGTGCAAATTATCTCATAAACAGCTATGATTGGATATCATGCATGAGCTTCTGCAATAGAAGTAGATAAAAAATGGCAAGGAAACGGACGAGAGATTCGGATAATACGATAACAGAGAGGCAAACCGCAAATATCCTAGCAAAACCAGTGATGCATGGCGGAGAAGAGTACATTAAATGGAGTTTTCCGTGGCTCTGACGTTAACGTTGCATGCAGCGAAAGATATGCCAGACAAGAGAGGCTTCATTGTTGCACTAGCCACAGTAGTATGACTACGTGTTATTCAGGAATAGCGTATTTATGGCATAAATACGCTAGGTAACTTCCATTTAATTCTTTAACGCGTCTTAAACGGTCCACCAGCACGAATAACTGTTAATTCGATCTAGCAGGCAGCTGACGATTGATATGTCATATTTTACAAATAAATGTAATGTAGTCTCAGAGATGGTAACGGATCAGTAATAGCTAATAGCAGATAGGTCAAGCATACAAAAACTGTCAATCCAGGGTGTCAGATCATTCGATAATACTCAGAGGGAGACAATCCATTTCTATACTCCGCTTACTCTTATTGTTGGCCATAATGGATCTGGTAAAACGGTATGTTTCCGACTGAACTCGATTGATATCGAAGAGTTTTGTACAATGTAGAAGCAGACGGACGTGCTGACCTTTTATGTCGTCTTCTACAGACTATCATCGAATGCTTAAGGTACGCGACCACTGGTGATCTACCTCCCAACAGCAAGGGTGGTGCATTTATACATGATCCGAAGATATGTGGTGAACGTGAGGTAATGGCACAGGTAAAACTGGGCTTTACCAGCTCTAGTAGTGTTCAAATGGTGTGTACTCGGTCGATGCAGCTTATCATGAAGAAAACTGCCCGGACGTTCAAGACGCTTGAGGGCCAATTGATGGCAACGAACGGTGGAGAGCGCACAACAATTAGTACAAGGTGTGCGGAACTGGACAGTCTCATTCCTCAGTATCTTGGTGTCTCGCGGGCAATTCTCGACTATGTGATTTTCTGTCATCAGGATGAGAGTCTGTGGCCTCTCTCGGAGCCGTCAGTTCTCAAAAAGCGATTTGATGAGATATTTGAGGCGATGAAGTATACAAAGGCGCTAGATACCATCAAGGCACTGAGAAAGGAGCAGGCTATTGACATTAAATTCCAACAACAGTCTGCAGATCACCTCAAAAATGATCGAGATAGGGCTGACAAAATTCAGAGTCGGGTTGATCAAATCGTAGATGATATTCAGAACTACAAAGAGGATGCAGCGATGCTGAACCAGGAAATGAAACGCGTGACTGCAGAGACAGACACACTTTTTAAGTCTGCGCAAGAGTTCGAGAAGATTTTGGTTGAGTTAGAACAACGTACAAGCACTCGTACAGCACTGCAAGAGCAGCATGACAACCTGTTACAGAATATTGAAGAGCTCACTGTACCAACTGAGGAGCTACAGCGTCAACTTGATACTTTTGAGAGTGAGACCTTAGCGATGAAGCGCGAATTACAGCATCGCAAGGCAGAGATTGATGAGCGTAAGCTTAAACTTATTCAAGCACGTGGCCGTCATTCGGACACTCTAGTTCAAGAGGGACAGTTGAATGCGGAGTCAGATGCCTACAAGAGACATCTTCATAGACGTGATGAGATCGCGAAGGATATAAGTTCACGCTTAAACATTCCTGGCTACGATGTTACTCTTGACGAAGCACAAATCAGTGAGTTCCACGAAAAACTGAGTAATGTTGCTAGACAGCAGAGCCAAATCGTCAATAGGATCAAGCGCGAAGGGCTGCAGCAAGTAGAAAAACTCCAAGCAGAGCTTGAAAGTCTTAGAGTCGAAAAGTCCGGTTATGAGCTGCAGCTTAAATTGGCAAATGAATTTATTGCCAAGAGGCGATCAGAAATCAGCTCGTTGGGAGATAAGGTTGGCGAACTCGAAATTGACGAAGCCCATATTACCGTTCAAAATGGCGAGATCGTTGAACTAGAGCGAAAACTAGAAGCTGCAAAATACGCCTTTGAGGAACAAGATTGGAATGCTAAGCAGGCGTATGCGGAAGCTAGGCTGAAAGAAGTCGAAAATCGATCTGAGTCCGTTGGAGAAGAGTTTTTGAAGTTTAATAAGCAGATGGACATGCACGCAAAGTTGACGCTGTTACAAGAAGATCTCGAAAAGAAAAAAACAGGAATAAATGCAGTCGTCGCAGTGCATGAGTCAAAATTTAAGAAGCTTGTCGGTAAAGAAATGGTTGTTTCAAAAGACTTGGAAAGTGATCTGAAAGAAGCCATTGAATATCTTCAGGATGAAGAACGTGAGTGCGTTAAGAAACAGGAAGCAATTAGCAAAGAACTATCAAACTTGGAAACTAGGAAAAGCCTGATGAAAGAGACCATTGAAAAGAAAATAAGTGAACAAGCCGAAGCATTGGAAATGTATGAAGACGTAATGGGAGACATGGCTGAGATTGGAGAGTATGAAGGGGCCATTGAAGCGCTCGAAAAGCAGTTCACATTTGCTTCGCAGACATTTGAACAGAGTAGCTTTATTATAAAGTACTACAATGCTGCTATTGAACTTGCAAAGTCGACACATAAGTGCTCGCTGTGTCATCACGAATTTGCTGGTGGCCAAGAAATTGACAAATTTTCTAATGATATTTACTCTCGACTCGCAGCGATGCCCACAACGAAAGAAAAGGCAGAGGAACAAGTCAAACAGCTTCAACAAGATCTTTATGATGCCAGGGCAGTCGGAAAGCAGGTAGCCAGATATAGAGAGGAAAATACTGAAATCCCTGAGGTTGAGGCTGATCTGGATATCGTGTCTAATGAGATTTCTGAAAAGGTTAAAAATTACGATGCGCAAAGTTTATTGGTTGAACAGTTAAGGGATAGTTTGAAAGATCTGAATTCTCTGAAACGCCCAGTAACCGATATTGTACGTACACAGGGCGAAATCGCGGAGCTGGAAAAGCTAATCGCCAGCTGCGTTTCCCATCTCAAGGAGACGGGTAGCGAGAGAACCATCAATGAGATAGAAAAGGAAAGACAACAATTGTCTGAAGAACTGCGGCAACGTCGCCGAGAAATACAACAGCTTTCAGAGGAGAAGGAGCTCGAACGAGCTCAGATAATTCGATTAGATAATACGGCTCGCGACCAAAAGATGGAACTTGGGACGAAAGAGTCCAAGCTTAAATTTAAGCATGAGTTGCTGGAACGAATTGAAGACGCCAAAAAGCAATGCGCCGACAAACAGTCTGAAATCGACATTTTTGGAATACGGGTAAACGGGCTAATTCCAGATCTTGCAAAGCAAGGTCAGATTCTAGAAGATACGAAGAGGCACTTTTCTCACCAAGAGCAAAGTGCAACTAAAGAGATGTCAAGAGTAAGCTCTGCGTTGAATGAGTTCGAAGGTATACAAGTTGAGGTATTGCAATATCGTGAAAGAGGAGGCAATGTACGTGTGGAAGAAGTCCGACGAATTGCTAAGGATCTGGAAGCTGAGGTTTACAACATCTCTAATGAGCTTGAAGAATTAGCTGCTGTGGAATCCAAAATAGAAAAGCGAATGGGGGATCTAAAAAGCCAGGAGCGAATGCTAACAGACAACATGCAGCTGAGGCGATTGCGCACGAAAATTTTGGAGACATCACAGGTTATCGACGGATTACAGTCTCGAAATGCGGAGAGAGATAGAGCGCAGTACGAGCAAGACGTTCAGAAGCTTCGAAACAAATACGCCAGACTGAATGCCGACTACGGCAGCAAAATCGGAGAAATCAAGCAGATGGACGACCAGCTTTCACGGCATAAGCAGGAGCTAGAGACTGAGTTTCTCGATGTGCACACCAAGTACAGAGAAACATTGATCAGATTGAAGACCACGAAGGCTGCTAGTGAAGACCTTGGGAAATATGGCAATGCATTGGACAATGCTATCATGAAATATCACAGTCTGAAGATGGAGGAGATCAATCGCATTATTGATGAGCTCTGGAAGAAAACGTATAGTGGCACTGATGTCGACACTATACTGATCAGATCAGATAACGAAAATGCTAAAGGCAATCGATCTTATAACTACCGGGTATTGTTTTTCTTTTTCCTTCCTCGTGTTTGCGACAAGCGCTATGCTGACGTAAGAGATAGGTGTGCATGGTTAAGCAGGATGCAGAACTGGATATGCGCGGCCGTTGTAGCGCAGGACAGAAGGTGCTAGCCTGCATTATTATTCGCTTGGCATTGGCCGAATGTTTCGGGGTGAACTGTGGTATGATTGCGCTGGACGAGCCGACTACGAACCTTGACCGAGAGAATATCGAGTCGCTCGCCCGAAGCCTCGCTAACATTATCGAGACACGGCGAGCTCAAAAAAACTTTCAGTTGATTGTCATCACGCACGACGAAGAGTTCCTACGATACATGAACTCCCCAGACTACTGTGAGTACTACTTCCGTGTCTCGCGGAACGAACGTCAAAAAAGCGAGATCGAACGTCAAAACATAAACCAGGTCTTGTAACTCCAGTAGATCGGACCCATTTGCTGGAAGCTGCCGGTTCGTTTTATTTCAGCACGTGCGAAGCTCGAGTGGCATAATTCACTGAAAATGACCCCCCCCCCACGTTGTCATAACATTCACTAGCTTCTTGCTTTCTGTAAATGAATTTCTTTCCCGATACACCCAGTAGGCCAAGTGCATTCCTCTCTTCATTGTTCGACAAAACGACCCAGTTTATCGTAGGGTAACAATTGATATAGTACGCAGGGTAACCATGAAACATAGCGATTATTTGTGACTATTCAGACAACGATCATTATGAAATCTTGCCTTGCTAGCTCAATTGGCAGAGCGTGAGACTCTTAAGATGTTGACATCTCAAGGTTGGGGGTTCGAGACCCCCGTGAGGCTTTTTTTTGCATCGTTTAAAATTTACCACTGCGTATAAGAAATATTCATCCTTTGAGCTGCTAAGCTTACACAAATCTTTTTGATACATTCAAGAAGTTACGAGACTGGCTGCAGGACCGTTTGATCTTTTTGGACAGGCGTGACCTTGGACGACAGTGACCTTGTTTCATGATCGTGAGTTTGCTAAAAATATTCGGTAAAAAAAGTGCTTAGTTCCGACAATATGGTTCATTTTTACGCACTTGTTCACACGTGTGTCAGTACGAACATGACACGGATCACAGGTTTGGCCCTAAACGTTTAATCCGGATGCTATTTACGCAGGCATTTAAAGACAATAGAAGAAAACGGTTTCGCAAATGAAAAAGAGAACATTGTTCACCAAGAAAGCCACATTCGCGCCATTCGCGCCGGCACTACTAATTCTGTAGGGTGGCGCGGTACCTTAACATATTGATTACTCTGTCACGGCCGTCGCAAGGCCCTTTCTCAACTGTCGTTTCGTAAGTTTGTTTATTATCATTATTCTCTACAGTCCTTCCGATGCCGGTTGGAATTACCCTAGGTTTTAGTGTAGAGGGGTCACCAGATTACGTGCCACCAGGGCAAGGAAAAGTAACTTTGCACTAGACCAGAGTGGGTAATATGAGTTAAATTGACTAGAGCTGGGCTAGCCTCATTAGAAACAAAGTTGTACGCTAAATTCGGTATTAGCGTATTGCTCTTTTGGTACCTTTTTGGTATATGTAAACTTTACCGGCGTCCGTTCGCATTTCCCCAAAGTTCGGTTTCAGCCTCACCTGGCTAGGCCGTTTGGTCTTTCGTTAGGTATCTGGCCGGACGGGCAATTTTCAACAGAAAAGGAAGCAATTGCAAGCGCGGCTTTGCACATAATTATTGATAGGTTAGACTGGGTCTGGCTATACGGTGAGAAGATGGTTCCTGGTTAATAGCAACCCCGAGAATGCCAGCGTTTGAGCAGCCCGTTCGCCCGGCTTGCTATTGGAATAAAATATTTCGTTCGTCCATTTCTCATTTAACAGACCCACAATTTTGCATTTTGATCGATTAACTTTTGTTTATTCGCGCATATTCAAGGGTTAGATATCTATATAAATCTTGGAAGTGCACTGCTTCGCAAAGCTCAGGTTTTTGTTCTTTCATCGTTCACTCCACCATATAATATTTTTGACAAAGCAATAATGATTCGACACTCCCTTCTTCGCGCAGTGACCGCCTGTGCTCTATCGCTGTTAATCCTTCCCGCCGTCGCAGCGCCGTCCGGCGCTCAGCGGCGCTGGCTGAACTTCGGATACGGCCTCGAAAAAGTCCGAGGTGTCAATTTGGGAGGCTGGCTTGTATTGGAGCCGTAAGTGATCTTGATCAGAAATTGCGAGAAAGGAGTTGACCTCGATTCTTTTTGTAATTAGGTACATCAACTTGTCGCTCTTCACACAGTTTGAGGATGCGGGCCAGAACATTCCTATCGACGAATGGACTTTCTGCGAGCAGCTGGGACCTGCCGAATGTCAGAGCCAGCTCGAGCAGCACTGGGACACCTGGTTTACTCTCGACGACTTCCTGGCCATGAGCGCCGCAGGTCTTAATCAGTAAGCGATTTTATGTGGTGGTTGATTTGTGCAAAAGCTAATGTGCGCTTCTAGTGTGCGTTTACCTGTCGGATACTGGGCTTTCGACCTCCAACCTGGTGACCCCTATGTTCAGGGGCAGATCCCCTATCTTGAGCGCGCCTTGCAATGGTGCCGACAGGCTAATCTGAAAGTCTGGATCGATTTGCACGGTGTCCCAGGATCTCAGTATGTGCATTTGCATTTTAAAGTTGTAGAGCATAGTGGCTAACAATTGCTTTCAGGAACGGATTTGACAACTCTGGAAAGAGAGGTAATTTTCTTTTGCATACGCTGTTCCGAAATAACGCTTGATACTGACAACGCTACACAGGCAACATTAACTGGCAGGTCGGAAACAACACTCCCGCGACTGAGCCCATTTTGGATCAGATAATTGCAAACTACTCTGCATCTGCATGGAACGACGTCGTTGTCGCGATCGAACCCGTGAACGAGCCCGCAGACTGGTCGCTGGACGTCAACATCATCAAGGACTACTATGAGTTTGCTTACCAAGAATTGCGAACCACCGCCAATTCAGACATTGTTCTGGCTATCCACGATGCTTTCGAGGAAGTCAACTGGTGGAATGGCTACATGCCCTACCCTGAATACTACAACGTAATTTTGGACCACCACGCTGTATGTCTGCTTAAGCAAATTTCAGTTGCCATTACGAGTTATATAGCTAATTGTCTGATCTAGTACCAAGTGTTTTCTCAGGGCGAAGTCGGCCGTACCATCGACGAACATGTTGCAACTGCATGCTCTGAGGGTCAGAACATCCTCAACGCTTCTCTCTGGGTTGTTGTCGGTGAATGGAGTGCTGCGTTGACAGATTGCGCCCAGTGGCTTAATGGTGTCGGCAACGGGGCCCGATATGATGGATCTTACGAAAGTACGTTGACTAACACATGTGAAAATCGATGGAATATCTCCACATGGAGCCAAACAGATATGCAGAACTCGCGAAAATACGTTGAGGCTCAGCTTGATGCGTACGAGCAAGGTCTTGGATGGATTTTCTGGTGCTGGAAGACTGAGAACGCTGTCGAGTGGGATTTCCAAAAGCTCATAGCAGCTGGTATCATACCACAGCCTTTGACCGCCCGAAACTACCCCAACCAGTGCAATTTTTCCTAACTAAAAAAACGTCGGTAGAGAAATGTGGGAATTAAGATTGAACTGCTTTGTTTTGCAACTTTTAAAACGTCTTCTATCTAGATGACATTGTGTGTGTAGACGATTGGAATATAAAAATGACGGTCTGAGGACGTATTGAAGCTCTTGCTATTGCTCTATCGCAGTTTCTTAGATTTTTTCTGCTTGTGTACGCATTTTCTGCTTGTTAGACTTTCTTTCAAAAGCGTACGATATAGATCTATTTCAGCAAGTGTTGCGGCCATAGCTCCTTAGATTACATAAGATGCTTTTATACTGCAACTTGCTACTTGTATTCTTACTATTCTTATTATTATTAATTTTCAACTCTACTATGCTTCATTTAATCCCGTTTGATTCAGCACAAAATGCCAAAGAACATATTTGGTCCATATTTGGTCTGACGCGCTCCACATTTATTATAACTAGGCACCTCTGATAAACGAACTTCATATCATCACAGAAAGAAGTTAACGCTTTGTCAACCACACAACAATCTCAGCAGTGGTAACATTAAAAATCGATGCGCCAGCTACATCATGGAGCATGGCACCTCTTCAAGGAAAATTGATTCAAGGATATAACCTGTAGATCTACATTACATGCTAATGACGGACGTCGGGAGTGAAATGCGTGGCAATTGCCGGGGCAGGTCCGGAAAGACTAGTGTGCTAACTCCGTGGAAATATCGTCGTATAATCAGTGATTCCAACTTAAAAATCTCAACAGACACTAAAACGACATGATCACCATGCGCTGTGAGATCATTAAATATGTAAATATGAAATCGCAGTTAGGCCTAGCCCGACTTGATATTATTAGTTCCAAAATTTTATTTTGAAATTAATATTCGGTCCCAGAGTGGTGGGCCAATATTCATTTAGATAGTGGACTAGAGCTTTGTTAAAAAAAGGGCTTTACTTCATATTCCGACCACAGGCGAATCTTGCAAATGTCATCTTCAATTACATAAAGAACTCGTTTGAGCAAAGAATGCAAAACCAAATCCGCACGTCGTCTGGATAGAGATGTTGGAAATTTCTAGATATATTGTCACGCGACCACAGAGAGCCGCAATGAGAGAGACCAGACGGATTTGGGAAATGTTGTCTCCCAGCCATCCAAAGTTTAAGTCCACTAAGGGATCTGTAGTAAGAGCATGTGAGACCACTAGACATCTTGCTAGCGCTCCGGAAAGAAATAGACTCCTCTGGGGTACTGTACTTGGATTCGATCATGGTGTAACGCTAATGCACCACTAATGCAAATGCGGCTTCAAATAAGGATTAGTGGTGTATCTGCGTAGTACCTTATATCGTACCTATTCGCAACGGCATCAGCCTCACTACAGCCAATAAGTTCGACTGCTGTTGCTCGTCTAGTGGGAGTTGATTTCGTTATATGTAATATATTACCCTCCTTACTCGATATCTAATCATAAACACCGATTTATCTAGCCTTCGCTCTCGTGTAGAAACAAACCGCTGTCAACAATACAGAGGCCGACACAAAAGTTCAGGCCAAACATGTCAGTGGACCATACGATTTGATGAGTAAACCGAATGTAGATTATCGTTTAGCCAATGCAACACAACAACCCTTACCCCGCTTCATGAAGGCATACGCTCAGCAGGCTGTGGAACCGAGATGTTCTAGCATGCCTAAATTTCATTCACATTCTAAACGGGTACCGCGAGAATAATGAGCGTCCTGTTCGGTTTTGTCGTGAGTCAACGACAGATGTATTTAAACAAGTGGAGTGATTCACTCCACTCCGGTCGAGTTATCGCTCGTCCATTTTTACAGAGTTTTTTCGTTATATCGACTATCGTTATATCGAGAGTTGATCGTATAAGTCAACGTCTGTAATTGATTACAGAAAATTGACGAAAGATCACTAAAAGTTTATACTGTATTATAATTACTACAGCCAATTGATATTCATACCAATGCAGATCGCCTAATCTCAAAAGTTGCCTGACAGATATAGATCTTCTCGCGGCTTTTAAAGAGTGTCTCCACTGAGCGTTCTCACTCTGTAAGCGGGTAACACATGTTAGCTGGACTAGATTATATAACCAGATGGGCAGATGATCCATAAGTGAACAGTCCGTTAAGCAAAATGTAGTCCATTAAAATTCCTTTTCTTATCTGAAATCCTACTGCCGACAAAAAATCAAAGCTTTGTCGCGCTCTAATAAAGAGTGATTTTAACAAGATGCAGAGTATTACTGACCTTGGCCATGCGAGCAAAAATGCAAGAACAAGAACTACAAGGCCATCGATAAAAAAAATCTACAACAGTTCATGCGAATGACAATGAAAAACCGATATTAAAAGAAAATCCAAATGATGGAGAGAAAAAATGGCATGATCAACTTGAAAAAAATGCAAACCATGTCCTATTACCGTACTTCCACTCACTTCAAACTACCAGCACCGTAGTCAAAATGAAATACTAGAAACTTGAAGTCCAAAACGATAATGCGCACTGATTCTTGCTTGAATTCAGAATATGATTATCCTACTATACTTGATATCGTTGAGCTTGTTGATGTTGTTGATGCTGCGGCTGCTGATGTTGTAATTGTTGTTGTTGTTGTTGTTGTTGTTGTTGTTGTTGTTGTTGTTGTTGTTGTTGTTGTTGTTGTTGTTGTTGTTGTTGTTGTTGTTGTTGTTGTTGTTGTTGTTGTTGTTGTTGTTGTTGTT